>JAAQRH010000177.1:0-78896 GCA_013186785.1 Fusarium pseudonygamai
TGCTGACACCACCACTGCTGCTACCACCACCGCCGAGGGTACCACCACCGCTGCCGACACCACCACCACTGCTGAGACTACCACCGCTGAGGGCACTACCACTACCGCCGAGGAGACTACCACTGCCGAGGGAACCACCACCACCGCCGAGGAGACTACCACTACTGCTGAGGCTACTACTACTGAGGCCGAGACCACCACTGATGCCGCAACCACCACCACTACCACTGTTGAGCCCACCGCAGACCAGTCTTGCGATAACGCCGGTCTAGAGTATGCCATCTACACCCACCAGTTCTACAACTCTGATCCTCCCCACTTCTCCTCCTTCAACCCCTCCTACTTCCATACCGCCACCCCTACCTACCAAGGCGAGACCACCCGTATCGGTATCGCCCCCGGCACTCACTCCGACACCGTCTTCGCCATCTACGACGGCAGCCCCGAGCAGCTCTGGCAGTACAAGGCCGTCGACCACCGCGCGTACCTCTACGCCCCTGAGAGCGGCGACTACGTCGTCACCATCCCCAACTCTGATGAGATCACTCTCATCTGGTTCGGCGGCAAGGCCCTTGAGGGCTGGACTCGTGCCAACGCCGACCTTGAGCAGGACTACCCCGGTGGCACTTCCAAGACTTTCACCATTCACCTCGAGGCTGGCACTTATACTCCCTTCCGACTTCTGTGGGCTAACGCTCAGGGTGATCTCAACTTCATCGCTGAGGTTCAGGCTCCTGATGGAAAGGTCATTGTCAACGGTGATGGTAGCGATAACAAGTACTTTGTTCGCTTCGCCTGTGATGAGAGCACAACTCCTTTCCCTGACTTTGGCTATGGTGGTTAAGCTGCTGCTCACTCGTACCGGGACATATAGCAAAGTATATAGCGCTTCGACCATGAAGCTCAAAATATCTTCGAGTATATAGCTATTTTAATACATAACACTCAATGACATTACCATTCTTGACAATGCACGTAACAATAGTCGACTCTATCATGACCAACACTCTAGAACTCTAAAGCTTTTATTACAACCTCTCACTCTTTTTGATCGACATCGGCGGTGTTTTGGTACATCGAAGCTCTTAAAAGACATACTTGAACTCCAGGCTCTGATCTCCCTCTTTTCCGTTACTATCCTTACCCTCTGCGATCAACCTCTCCTTCTGTCGCATGCGGTACTTTAGAAGAGCATAAATGAGTCCAACACAAACAAGCGCCAGGACCTCTCCTCCAAGAGAGATTGCATTTCCCATGACGTAGCGAGGAGCATCCCCGATGGGATAGATCTGTGACGCAGCCATTCCAGATGCGTTTGCAAGTGAGATGAGCATAGAGATTGCGACAGAGCGCTTGTAATCTGGCTGCATATTGTTCGATACCCATCTACAAATCGTTAGTTCAGTGTTCGCTACGTAGTTGGGGTGTTGACATACGTTACCAAAACAGTGTTGAAGGAGTAGACGCCACCGCCGACGAGGAACATGGCAAAGAAACCTGCAGCCTTGTGCCCGGTACCAACGACTATGGCATATCCGACGATGACAAGTAGTGGGGAGTGGATGAGGCAGATAGCTCGGCGGTTGAGGCGGTCTGAGACGTAGGTGGTGGCAGCAGTGAAGATGGATGCCAGAACATAGACGGGAATACTGAGATAGTTGGCTTGAAGAGAGGTGTAGCTGTATTTTGATTAGTGGAGTTCTCAACAAGAGACGGAGATACTTACTCGAGGCCCTTGAGAAGAGTTGGGAGGAATGTGCCAAAGCCGAAAAGAGCGATGGAAGCGCAGAACAGTGAGACGGAAGCTAGCCAGACGAGAGGATCTGTGAGGGCCATGACGACTTGCTTCCACGAGAAGCCTTCAGTTTCTTTGAAA
Organism: Fusarium pseudonygamai; assembly: GCA_013186785.1. Classification (NCBI taxonomy): domain Eukaryota; kingdom Fungi; phylum Ascomycota; class Sordariomycetes; order Hypocreales; family Nectriaceae; genus Fusarium; species Fusarium pseudonygamai. Next base: position 1,877 of record JAAQRH010000177.1, read on the forward strand.
GGATGGTTGCGCTCCTTGATGAGCATCATAGTTGACTTCTCTTCTTCGGAGAGGAACCAAGCTGTTTGTGGAGAAGTCGGCAGACTCAGCCAGCACACAGCTCCAATTACGAGCGAGATGGCACCCTCAATGATGAAAAGCCACCTCCAAGCTGACAAACCATGCCGCGCACCCATCGACTGAATCCCATAAGCAATAAGTCCACCGAGTGCTCCAGAAAGTGCAATCGAGACATAAAGAACCGCAACGCGTTTTCCTTGCGACGCAGGAGGATAGATCTGAGAGACGACGAAGGTGAGAGAAGGAAACAGACCAGCCTCGAAGAAACCGAGGAGGACTCGACAGGCGATGACTTGGCCGTAGCTGTGAACGAAGCCAGTTCCCAAAGTGATGAAACTCCAGCTTATGATGGCGACAGCGAGGACACGACCTGGTCCGAACTTCTTGACGGCGAGGACCCAGGGTGTTTCGAAGACGACGTATGAGATGTAGAAATACATTGATACGTCGTTGAATTGCGTTCCATGCATGCCTGTATCTTCCTCGAAGCCGAATACTCGTGCGTTACCTGGAGTATCACGATTAGCTTTCTACACTGGAGTTGAGGTAAATAAGGTCCTTACCAATATTGGTTCGATCGAGATACGCGAATAGAACAAGAAGAGCCATCTGCGGCATGACAAACTTGTCAAACTTTGACAACACCTTTTTCTCAACCTCCGTAAGGTCGTTCATCTCGCCAGAGTTCCGATCGAGCTCTTGCTCAAGCGGCATCTTGAGCTCCGACTGTTTCTCTGCAGCTTCCATCGTGATAACTTTGAGTATGCAATGACAAGACAATGCGAGAATACAAAGTGTCAAATGTGGATTACTGGTTCTTTTAAGGTCGCTTGCATATCCGAGCTATCACCAGGTGATCTGCTGCACGATATACACTTATCCACCCCCGCATTTGATAGTCTGATAGTCAAGTTGTAATAAACCGTCGGCGGAGAAGGGAATACTCCACTTGTGGAGATGATTATGGTAAATCCTTCCTTTTTGGAGGATTATATGTGATGGAGATGAGATAAGACTGATAGGAGATGATAAGAGATCTCCAGACTGAAGATTGTAGCTGCGACGAAACATGCGTGAATAATCTCCGATGAGGTTCAAAAAGTGAATCTACAGCACAATCAATCAGAAACCGTTATCAACAAAGCTCCTCAACAATCAATGCCTCTCGAAGTTAATTGAAGATAAAGTTGCTGGCTGATACCCCGCGTTTTTTATCCTTGTAGCCATGCAAAGGTTATGTCATAGTTCATGGGCAAGATTGGAGTTCAGTCCCGAGCTCCAATAAGCTTCCCAATAGAGACTAGTCTCCGCCGACGGCCGACGGCGGACAAGGACCCCACTTGCACCACTCGGCCGTGATCGCTAATGTTGAGAGGGAATTATGACCGTCGGGGACGATAAAGGATAACAATTGGGGGAGAGTACACATAATTAGGCAGACTTGGATTCATCAAGGTGTTGTTATCGAAAGATCGAACATTAACATCAGTAAATATCTTAAGATACGGTACTCGATATCTTGCTTAAAATCTCCGAACTTTGAAAGCAAAGCAGTCAACAAAACAACATCATCATCATGGGCTCACTCGATTTACCGCCATTCAAAATCAACGAAGTCGATCTCGCAAAATCACTTCACGAAAGTTGTCAATTCGGCGCCGCGCACCGCTATGGAAAGTAAGTCACCATCACAAAATCATCATTTCGCAAAAATTAAACCGATTACCCTAGGGCGTCTACAGAAACCGGCATGGCGCGCCTAAGTCTCGATGACTCTGACAAGCAAGTGCGGGATTGGTTCATCACCTACGCCAAGTCGCTGGGCTTGAAAACTTCAATCGATCAAATGGGGAATCTGTTTGCGATCAGACCAGGCAAGAACAATGACCTGCCTCCAGTTATGATGGGCTCGCATTTGGATACCCAACCTACCGGAGGCCGCTATGATGGTATCCTTGGTGTTATTTCGGGTCTTGAGGTTTTGAGAACGTTGAATGATCATGGTTATGAGACTGCAGGACCTATTGGAGTTGTGAACTGGACCAAGTACGTGTCCCGTGACGAGTATGCGCGTTGAGAAATAGCTGACCTTTGACAGTGAGGAGGGCGCTCGCTTTCCCAAGATGGCTGTATCTTCGGGTGTATGGGCTGATGTCATTCCTCTTGAAACTGCATGGGATCTCAAGGAGGTCTTGGCTGCTAATCCAAAGTCAATGAAGGAGGAGCTCGACAGGATAGGCTACTGCGGTGATCAGCCAGCTTCATACCGATCCAATCCCTTCGCCGCGCATTTCGAGCTTCACATTGAGCAGGGACCCATCCTGGAGGATGAGGGTCTCAAAATCGGCGTTGTGCACGGTAATAAAATCCCTTCACCATTGAGTCCGTGGTTACTGACAGCGCGATAGGCGTCCAAGCATTCAAGTGGTTCAACATCACCGTCAAAGGCCGCGACAGCCACGCAGGCACAACACCTCTCTACGCCCGCAAAGACCCCGTCCTATCCGCCAGCAAAATGCTCGTCGCCGCCAACACGATCGCCAAAAGGCACGACGGCCTCGCAACAACCGGAATCTTCACCGCCGACCCTGGCACCGTCAACACAATGGCGCACACCGTAAAATTCACGCTCGACCTTCGTCACGTCAAGGATGAAGTCCTCGCCGAGATGGTAAAAGAGTGCGAAGCCGAGTTCCAGCGCATTTCTCAGGAGGATAGTGAAAAGGGCTGTGAAGTCGACTGGGAGCTTCTTGTGGATAGTCCTGCGGTCAAGTTTAATGAGGAGTGTATTTCTGTGGTGGAGCAGAGTGCGAAGGATGTTTGTTCGACGGTTGGGGAGGGGAAGCTTTGGAGGGATATGATTAGTGGTGCGGGGCATGATAGTTGCTACACGAATCGGGTTTGTCCTACGAGTATGATCTTTACGCCGACGAGATCGGGGATAAGCCATAATCCGACCGAGTATTGCTCGCCTGAAGATTGGTAAGTCTTCTCTGTACTGTAAGAGTTGAACATGCTAACATGATGTAGTGCGCTTGGTGCAAGTGTTTTGCTGGGTGCGGTTTTGCGATATGACAAGCTTCGTGCGAACAGGAATCAGTGATTTATATAGTTAGTATTATGAATTTAATTGTGTAGTATGTAGAGAAATTGCAAATGTTGCTTGATTGACCTGAAGAACAAGTCATGATACGAATAATGAGCCGGTAATGAGATGGCTACGTGATTGCTTCTTCTTCTCCTTCATGGAATGATCAAACAGTGATCGGATGTAACAGTCGTAGACTAGAGGAAATATATATCGACCAGACATTACGGCGCTCAAGGTACCATGATTGTCTCAATGACAAGGTTGTTGAATCTCAACGATACAGATCAAGGCAACTCCTCATTTGAGAAACCTTCTGGCTGTATGAATATGTAGAATGAGCATCATTAATACCACCCTACACTCCATTCATCTATTACCTATATTTATACTTCATGTCGTACAATGTGATAATGTATTCCATGACAGACATCATGTCCACCGGCCTCAATCACGTGCCCCGGTTATCGGCCAACTCAGACCCCGCTATCGGTAACTCACTTCATCAATCGAATACACTTCACCTGGTCAGTATCTACCTCACAATGAACCATGACGAGCACCCGCACCGTCAAGTCGCGGGCATAAGACGCTACCGATCCAAGTCTCAGAGGCCATGCGATTTGTGTCGCGCTCGCAAAGTACTCTGCAACATCCCTGATCCGACGCGTCCATGCCAGCTTTGTGATCGCACCGGACGCGATTGCACGTTTGTGGGGAATCCGAATAAGAAGCCGAGGGATAGTAGGACGAGAAGGTTAGATTCTGACGGTGGTGGAGGGACGCCGATTGTTGTGCCGCAGCCGCTTGCGCAGGATGTTGGTGTTTATGAGGCGTTGCGCATGCCGGATGGTGAGATGAGAGAACTTGGTAAAATGCTTGGACTGACGGATAATAGAGGTTCAGTCTTCTGGTATAGAACCAGGACTCGATCTAACTCCTCTGGATGGCACAGTTTCTCAGTCCATTTTCTCACCAGGAGGCGGCATCAACTGGGACATCTCATTCGATCACGGCATAGACGGCAGCGATCAGCCATTCGACTTCTTCGCCAACGGCGAACTCCCCAATCTCGAACCCCTCGACGACCAAACACCCTCAGACTACGGAGAGATTCCTACCCTCACCCCAGGAAAAACAGCAGATCTTCCCGCCAGCCCAACAGCCCTGTTCGAACGCCTTTCATTCGACCAACGACCAGACCACTCAACCTCACTAATCGGCTTCTCTAACGAATCTGATCCGTTCTCTCTTAATCACTTCCCGTATTCGAGTAGTGATGAAGTCGACTTTTATCGCGTTGCGTATCGACGGCAGCAACATGCGTTTCCGGCGAATCCCCCGATTCACTTTCTGCAGAGTCAAACGGGGACTGCGATTGAGAGCCAGAAGATTGTGGATAAGTGTATGTCGTCGTTGGGTGATAGGGAACATCTTGAGAAATTGGTGGATCGAGAAACAGGCGTGGCTTTGGTGAAACTGTATGCCTCTACCCCTTCGATTTTGAAGATGTACTTACTTCGTTATGGACAGGTACTTCAGGTTTGTCTTCGAAGACTTACCTATTCTTTCTCGCTCGATAGTCTTTGACGACTTGGATAAGTTTGTCGCGGAGGCATCTACCGGCTTACTTGCGGGTATATACGCCCTCGCACTGCCCTTCACGCCCTGGGATGAGAAGCTCTGTCTTGACAGTGCATATTTCAAGCCAGACGTCAATGATCTCTGGCAAGTCTCCTACACCTGTCTGCAAAAGGAGCTTCACTTTCCCCGTCTCTCAACTATACAAATATTCCTCCTCCTTCTCAATCACACTCCCTTTGATGTTGTCGTCGTGGAGAACCCATTTGTATGGTCTTTGGCAGCTTCTATGCTCTCCATGGCTCAGTCCCTTGGCTTGAACGTCAATCCGGCTGGATGGAAGTTACCAGCGTGGGAGGTGCGCCTTCGGAGACGGTTATGGTGGGCTGTTTATGTGGAGTATACTTGGCGTGCAGTTACTCATGGACGATCTTCTATGATGTCCGACGACGATTGGGATGTCTCACCACTTACATCTGCCGATTTCACACTTGACCCTATAGCCATGACACCGGACAACATTCGAGATCAGTCACTTGATTATTTTATCCGTTTGTGCTCATTGACCGAGATCACCAGCGGAGTCTGTCGACAATTCTTGTAAGACCTCTTCGTTGCCCTATTTCTGGCCATCCATTGCTCTGTGCTGACAGTAATAGCTCCCTTCGTGCCGCATCTCGGCCTCAAGTTCTTGAATCTCTCCTTGAGCAAGCTCGCGGTCCACGTCAGCAGCTACTCAAATGGCTAGAAGACCTACCAGAATCCCTGGCTCTGAGACCAGAGCCGAGCGACAGCGATGCAGATGACTCCGTCAAGAGCCACAGATCCCTCTACGTAGCATATTACACCACGCACATCCTCGTCCTGCGAGCATTGCTACGCCCCATCATTGACAGCAACATACAGCTCACCCACGTTCAATCCTCCGTAGAGACAGTCCTCCAAGCCTGTCGTGGTCTCATCCAAACAGTCATCAAGTTCATCCGTGGCCTAGATGCCCGACATCAATCAGCATTCTGGCCTGCATATACAAGGAACTGTCTCGCATATCCTGGGCTATTCTGCTACATGCTCTGTCTGCAGAAGCGACAGCCCGATATGACGGCGTATGACCAGAACCTTCTCGCGACGTGGAGAAAGACTCTCCGCACGCGAATGCAGTCGTGGCCCTTTCTCCGCTTTGCTATCGTCAAGGTTGACGCGATTTACTGGAAGAAACTGTATCAAGACAAGAATTGAAATTGGAACACGTGGAGCATTGGTATTGCCGGGAGGACACTATTTAGGCATAGAGAGCTGAAATAAATAAGTACTCTGATGTGTTGGTCTTTGAGACAAACTCTGTATTTAGGGCTAGGCGAGATGTGCTCACCGTCGGGCGGAAGTCAAACGGCTGGAACCAATGAAATGCCGCGCAGTCCCTCAACTTAAATCACTTGCAAGGGCTCTTAATGGAAATGCCGAAATGAACTGCAGTTGATAGGTTCAAAGCATGCTCCCAGTCAACCTACCTTGAGAGTTGAGGCAAAACTGGCGTTTATACCAATCTGGATTCAGCCATGATGATATGGATTGGCTGACGGCACGGAACCCGTTCATCCGCCCAGGGGGGCTGGACTTTAACTTAGAGATAGACAAATCAGATCGTTTTCGCCACGATTGGTGGCGAGTGATTCGAAGCAGTCCCCTCGATGAGACAGAATTAGACTTTGAGATTCCAGGCAACGAAGCCACACATTGAAAGAAACCGTCCGTGCTGAATAATGTGCTTAACTACTGATGACATATCTAGCCACGCGACATATCGAACTCTGGTCATTGGTGAAAAGTAATCAACATCCCTCGACACATGCGTCTGCGTGACTCACGCTCCACTAGAGCTTCATAATCCACGTCGAGCTTAAACTCAATTGACCATTGACAAGACAGCTATGCGAGTTAAGTCTTCAAATAAGCCTTGGTAAACTTACTTACAACACACGTGGAAGGATCTAAACCACTCCCAGGCATTGATATGGTTCACTGGTGGCTTATTTACCCGTCCTCATGTGCCAAAATGAGCTTATCGATAATGCACAAGATTCAAGGCATACCCTGGAGAACATCCCGCCCAATAAAGAACCGCGGATGCTCCCCTCTCTCAAAGTTTGAATACGAGAACTCCGTGAGGATGCTTCTCGAAGTCTGCTTTGCCATAGCCCGGCTGACTCCTTACTGTCTATAAAAAGCATGACTCCTCCGACATTTACGAGTTCAGGCTGGATCCCTGTCTTTACACAATATGCACCAAAACTCTCTTCTCCTTAAGTGGTCGAAATCTGTCAACACTTACCATGTCTAAGTCTCGTTAATCTACTCTGTTCCCCAAGTATGACCATGCGACTGACCAATTCAATAGAAGGTCGCAAACAGCACTTTGTCCAGGTCGAGAAGAATTCTGATGACTTTCTCTTCCTGAATGTCACACTCACCATCTTCTGGCGTCTGGCTCGCCTCGATCTTGTCAATCACGTGTGGTGCCATACTCACCTCCACGCCGCTGCTTTCTACGGATGGGTTGATGTCGTCGAGGCCCTGCTCAAATTGGGCAGCAACCCTGATACCGAGGACTCGAAGGGATGTACGGCATTGCATGCTGCCTGCACCTCTGTAGAGGAAGGCTCAAAGGAAGTGGTTCAGGTTCTGCTAAAGCATGGTGCTGATCCGAACCACAAGGCCGATGTTACAGGATTTGCTCCGATACATCGCCTCATCGAGGCAAATCGCAATGCGGCTGAGCCATGGGACTGCATTGGAAAACTAGAGACACTTCTGAAGGGAGGGGCCGACATCGATGCGGCGGATACACATGGCCGGACACCTATTCACCTCGCGTCTTGTATCCCCTGGTGCAATAGCGTCTTTGATGTTCTTCACACAAGAGGCGCAAGACTTGATCTTCGGACCGTCATGAAAAGATCTATCTTGCACTACGCAGCTCTGTACGGAGATTTGGATCACATTTCGTACCTACGTAAGCATACTCTTACCGAACCGGATCCAGATGGCAAAGACGCCTACGACCAAACTCCGCTGGATCTGATGGTATGGAGGGCAAATGCCAGATCGGAAGAACTCTGGAAGTACATGACACAACCTACTGAGGATGTCACCAAAGCCTTTTACTCTTTGATCCAAGAGATTAGGATTCATCGTTGGCGGAACGGGCACAGTACAAGCTATCAGGATGGTCGCGGTCGCTGGCGCCATGTCAAGGCTGACCACCATTTGAACTCCGAAAATCATCTCGTTGCTCCCCTCATCAGGCAGAAACCCCCTCGGACACAGCCGCCATCAATTGAACAGGAGATGCAAGTTGGAAAGTGGTGTCAATATGATATAGGGGGACACGAGGGAGCTTTCATAGCCGATAGGCCTTAGTTGGCATCATCAGAGAATACTACTCAGGACAAACCACTAAACGTTCAAAGAGCTCACGAACAAGAGATCAAATGTGGCATTTTAAGGTTTCTGTCAATCATTTGATACAGACTTGGAATAAACAACTGCCAGTGGAGAAGGTGAATCAAGTTTGTTCAAAGAGGTAAAATGATTAGGACAAGCTGGAAGGTTGACCTTTTGAATCCTTAACAACGCAGTTCTTGGTTAACATGAAGGACATTTTAGAATCAAGGACAGTCTTGCTCTAGGCGCGAGGAATTATACTGGGCGAATCCAAGATGATTTAATCCAATGTATACGATGTCATAATTCTAGAGCATTCTATGTGATGGGACTTATAGTTTGAATACGTGGTCAATCATGAATCAGCTTCTACCACGTAGAACACCTTTCTTCTCAGCCGGGATTTGACACTTTGGCCTACAACTTAGTATTCATTGCCCATTTAGGTTGCGGTCTTGAGATCCTAATTGGTTTGGCGTAGTAGCCTTGCCACCCCCTCCACCTTGAACATCAGGACGCTATTGGGCTAAGGCATACTGGAGAACATGGGCTTTCAAGCCTTCATCCCCTCGCAGATAAGAAATCTCACACCGTGATCCACGAGAACATAAATACCATCATATCCAGGGTCTCAGGATCTTTGAAATATACTCAAAGAGAGTCTGAGGTTTGTGCTGATCGCGAGCGGCGTTGAAATCAACGGCCAAAGTCAATCGCATGAAATTGCTACCAGCCAAGACGGAGCTGTCCAATGACCCCTAAGCTCAATGAGGAAATCGCTTCTCGGACAGGGAATTCAACAGCTGGAAGATCTCTCTCACATTAGCGCCCGGGGACGAGGATGTAGGCTACAAAAGAGATAAGACTAGTGAATAAGGTTGCAACCTGCATCCAGGAGAAGCGGGAAAAGCGGCAGCATAGTCTGTAGGTTCGACGGTGAGACTAGGCATGGTGGTATGCAGATAAGACGGAGTGTGATATTTGAGCGTGATAGTGATTGGTTGGAGCGTGAGTGCTGGGATATTCAGTGCAACGATAGAGATGACCTGAAGTCGACGAGTCACTATTGCTCTCTGAAACATGAAAATTGTTGCATCTGGTAATGAGCTTACAAGCTTGTGCATCCTTTTCCCCGAGATGAGTGAGACGCAGCACGAGCAAGGAGTCGATGTCTAGGCATGATTACTTACTACTGGTACGAGTACGAAACCTGAATGATTTTATCTTCTGTATAAGATGAGATACTTCTCACGAGTATTTGGCAACCCATACCGCCTTACAAGGCAACCTGTGCACGACGAGTCTGTCACCCACTAGCAGCTCTTTCGGCAGTTGCTCTCATGACATTAACAGGGCCATTCGTCAGCCCAATCTCATGATAGTAAGATGAAGTCCAGTAAGGTTCCGGGGAGCAGAAAGAGGCGGGAAAGCCGCAGCGGAAGAAAGTTTAATAGACGGGGCCGTCTCGATATAGATTTACGGGCGGCCCAATGATAGCTGACGTGTCGAAGTCCCACTTTGGAAGGTCGTTAATTATCTAGAAACACTTTATCGGAGGATTAATTACCCCGAGAATTGAGATTATTCTTATCATAGTCTCTTATTGGGGATGCTGGTATTTATGGGGATAAGCTTGATAATTCGCTTAATTGATGGAATGTCTGAGTTGGAACAGATGTCATTGCGGGTCGTGAGATACGCGTCTCACGGCAGTGACTCCTGTGCAGAGAATCGAATGCTGGAAGTTAAGACGCGTGGCTGAGAGTTGAAATCAATAGACAAAACCTGGAATGTCCTTTCTTTACCCAAGATGGTAATCAATTATATCACCTGCATCGCACAATACCTTGCATCCAACCACTGCGCCATTCGGCCGCTCAGTCTCTCAACCCTGCCTGACTCACAATCACCAATCACCAAGCCTACCTCGTGTCCAACTACCGATCTACAAATCCCTTAGTAATCCCCGACTCTTTTGAAACTCGCTCACTTTATCACATCAATATCATCAGGGCTCGTGAGCTGAGCTTACGTGTTTTCCCTCCGAGACCGGGGTCGTAGATCCCTGCACCATGCGGCTCAAAGACCATGTTACATCACCCCAGCCAATCGGGAAATAGATGAACAGGGAGCGTTTACGGTTCGACCTGTTACGTTGACGTAAACTCAATCGGTGGATATAACCATAGCCTCAAATTGGACATTTTCACGAGTCAAGAAAACTATTCGTCGTCGTAAGTCCTCTGCGACATCAGCGCACGAACCGCTTCTGCACGGCCACCAAGGAAAAAATAATATGTCACTCCGCCCCTTAGTACCATCTTAGTAACCAGCAAGCGCCGGCACTCGTGGAACTTGTCCTGCTTGTCAGTACATAGTGATTAACCCGTGGCAATGCCGGGCAGTCCACCCACTCAGCTGTTATCTAGCTAGTTAGTATGGAGACCAAGAGGAAATGCCGTGAAGATCAAATCGGATCTACAGGAGAATCCCTTGTCGTAAATCGGGGCGCCAATAAGTCTAAGTGGGATGGAGTGGACCGGCGGTAGGACCTTTGTGATTTGATTTCAGGTTTGGTTGATCTTTGGACGTGCCATTGCAGATTAGACTTCATATTCTGCCTGTTGATCTACCGGCGAGACGAAATTGGGTAGAAAAGTGGAAGGGCTGTGATGAGAGGATAGTTGGTTATATAGAGATGGGACAGCGCTGTGATGAAGAGGATTATCAGATCTTCATTACTCTGAGTCAAAGGATCATCTTTATTAACGCTTTGTTCATTGAGATATGAGTGTGCCGTGTCTGCTACGGGAGCTGTGCGACATCCCGCCAATGGCGGTCTGGGAGAGTCAACAGCTCAAGTCCCTTGTAGCATTGAACCCAGACAGAGCTGATCTCTTGGCTGCCATTCCTACAACCCAACAACATTCAATCTCCTCCCTCTACACTCTATGTCATCTCCTTGAAGAATTGCCTGGTCCATGGCCAGTCTTCCAACTCATCAAGACTTACACACGCATCTACACCCAGCTCCCGGAAGATGCCAAGACAAACAGCACCCACGAGCTCTCTTCCCTGATTGAGCGAGCTTCAACGCTAGTTAAGAGCTCGTATACATCCTTTGCGCAGTTCATTGGTCGCGATGACAAGCCAGCCCTACGAGCCCCCACAGATGAGGATGTCATCACCCATCGCTCACTACGACACTTTGTCGACAACTTCCAACTTCCCGTCATTACATCAACCAAAAGACCTGTCGTATCTATTGCGTTACCAAATGGTCCATTGCTAGCAGCAACATGCATCGCTGTCACGACTTACTACACCGCATCACCAATCAACCCCGCCGCTGGAGCAGAACAATTCCGAGCGGACATTCTCCAAGCACGAGCGGACTTCATCCTCACAACGAAGGATGAATACAAAAAACTTCAGCTTGATGCCAGTTGGGTATCGGATCACAATATCCAGATCTTTATCATGGACTGGACTCGAGATGAGGGCATTTCGCTAAGGACAGTCGATGGACAAGATGTCCCCACTGGCAGCGCAGAGCGAGTCGCTAACAAGGCTGATGACATTGGTCTGATTCTCTTCACGAGTGGGACGTCGGGTACCAAGAAGGTAGTACCACTGACGGTTCACTCCATCATCGCTGGTGTCGCTTTCGTCATTGAGTCATGGGGTCTGACAGCAGAAGATATCTGTCTGAACATGATGCCTCTCTACCACGTGTAAGTCACCTAACTAACCTACCCACAACCCCAGCTGACGATAAATAGAGGAGGGTTAGTTCGCAACATCTTTGCACCAATCTTCTCCGGCGGATCAACAGTCTGCTGTCCCTCCTTCGATGCCAATCTGTTTTGGGACGTGGCTGAGACTATTCAACCAACGTGGTACTACGCTTCACCGTCGATGCACTCCATCATCATCGCAGAAGCAGCTGCGCGACCAGAAGCCTTGCGAAGAAGTCGGATCCGGTTGGCTTGTAACGCTGCTGGTGGACTGTTACCTTCATTGGCGTATCAATTGAGGGACACATTCAACTGCGTCGTCTTACCAAGTTATGGGATGACAGAGTGAGTCACTTACGCCCTCACGATGATAGATGCTTACAGGTACAGGTGCATGCCTATTTCTACACCTCCACTAGATTACCGTCTCGATCGCGAAGGTACATCAGGTATCAGCACCGGCCCCGAACTCACCATTCTCAACTGGTCCGAGCAAACCGTTACAAACGGCACCGTCGGTCGCATCTGTGTTCGCGGCGAACCTGTGTTCCCAGGCTATCTCAGACCCGATGGTACATACGACAAGTCACCATTCAATGAAGCCGGCTGGTTTGACACTGGTGATCTTGGATACATGGACAAAGATGGATATCTTTACATCACTGGTCGGAGTAAAGAGGTCATCAACCGCGGTGGAGAGTTGATCTCCCCATTCGAGGTTGAGAATGCTATCATGACGGCTTCAAGAGCGAGTGACTCGCCTATATACGGGAGGGTTTCACAGGCTTTGGCGTTTTCGGCAACGCATGATGTACTTCAAGAAGTCGTCGCTATTGTCCTCGTCACGCCTCCTGATGCTCCACGTGTTGATCTGAGGATGCTTCACGGCGCGTTGAAGTCTTCTCTTCAGCAGGCGAAGTGGCCCGTCTTGATCACGTATATGGATGACCTTCCGAAGAACAACAACAAGGTTCTACGTATCAAGCTTGGTCAACGGCTGGGACTTCCTTGTGTTTCTGATGATACAACTTATATGGATAGACATTGGGATGCTGTTTGCCCTCCGGCTGATACACCCCTGTCAGTGGCCATTCAGTGCTCGCCTTGTGCTGTTGACTATACCAAGCTTGCGAGTCATATCCAGAGCATTGTTCCAGAGCTAGACGTCTTTTGCCTTCCTAGCACTCACGATGGTTCTCCAGAAGCTGTCCTTGCGCCCAAGGCTGAGGTCCCCGTTGGCCCTCAGGTTTCCAACAGCATCCGACACCAATTGGTATCAATCATCGACAATTACATGATCCCTTCCGAGATACACATCATGCCTCACCCGTTCCAGAAGGACTCATCTGGAAACATCGACGTCGAAGCACTCCGCACAGAACTTCAACAACTTCAAATGGCATCCATGAACGAACTAGCCGCCAGCACAGAAGGCCTCGTCACCAAAGCCTTCGCCGAAGTCCTATCCCTTCCACCCGCAGACATTTCCCCCAACGCCGACTTCTTCAGTCTAGGCGGTGACTCCCTCCGCGCCGGTCGTCTCCTCTCAATGCTCCGCACCGAGTTCAGCATCAGCCTCCCCATCACAGCAGTCTTCAACGGCGGCACCGTCACCTCCATCGCTGCACAGATTGACAAGATGCTCGATAGTAAGACTGAAGAGTCTGATCAACCTGGATCCATCGTCGGATGTACCGAGACTTGCAGTTCTACCAATCCCTTCCTCATGATCCTCCAGCTCTTCCCCCTCGTGGTCTTCTACCCGCTCCGTCGCGCCGTCCAATGGACAATTTTCTTCGTGACCCTCGCGCACTCTCAAAAACTCCCAACTAACCACTCCCTCCCGGGGCGTTTCCTCAACCTCACCGTCTCCATGCTCATCGCGCGGATTATCATGGGCTTTGTATCACCTATCACCGGCATTATTTGCAAGTGGCTCATCATCGGTCGTTATCGCGAGGGTCTGTATCCCATGTGGGGAATGTATCATACCCGATGGTGGCTTGTGCAAAAGATTGTTGCTATCTGCGGCAAGGGCTTCTTTGATGCGAATGAGACGACGGAGAGGATTTACTGTCGGCTTATGGGGGCTAAGATCGGGAAGAATGTGAAGCTTGAGGGTGCGGCGATTGGGGAGTGGGATTTGATTGAGATTGGGGATGACTGTAATCTCACGAAATGCATTTGTCGACCTTTTGCTGCTGAGGGGAATACGTCGATGTATCTTGGTCGCATCACCATCGGAAGCCACTGCTCTGTCGGAATGTCTTCCATCATTGCACCTGGTACCACCATGCCGCCTGATACATGTCTTGGCTTCAACTCATCCAGCTGGGAGATGCAGGACGCAAGTGAGGAGTACAGGGACCAGCTTCCAAGTGAGAGGCCCAAGCCTCACTGGGTGTTGAATTTACTCTTCACCATGCCCCTCAGGCTCATCGGGTTGTTCCTCTCTGCAGTTCCTTGGATGGCCGGTCTTGTCGGCATGGTCACTACACAGGGTCAAAAGGTAAACCATAAGGCTCCACTGAGGAGCAGCGTGGACTGGTTCACTCAGCCCAACCGAATCGCCTACCATTACCTCGCCCTTGCTCTCGGATGCCTTTTCGGTCCATTCTTCCTCTTCGGGTTCGTCATCTTGATCAAGTCTTCCCTGGACTGCATGTTCGGGAAGCTCAAAGCCAATTCGCGATCCACGGTGGATATCTGGAGGGCGAACTTGATCAAGACGCTGTTGCCAGAGGGGAAGCTTCATCGGATGACTTCTTTGTTTGGGCAACATTATGAGGCTACGTCTATCGCGCTGAGAATGCTTGGTGCTAAAATTGGAGAGCGCGTGTACTGGCCTGGAACCGGTCCTACCATTGGCGATTACCATCTCCTCGACGTTGGCAATGATGTAGTCTTTGGCTCGCGTTCTCATCTCGTCACCTCTGATGGCATTGGGTCTGAGAAGGTCACTATCCAAGACCGTGCCATGATTGCTGATCGTGTTTGTCTTCTCCCGGGCGTTACAGTTGGTGAGCGCACTACCATGGGATCTGGCGCCCTGACCAAGAGAAATGGGAGCTACGTCTCTGATGGCACATATGTTGGTTCCAAGGCAGGCGATGCAGTCTGTTTGTCAACGGGCAGTGACACCAAGGTCTCTCGATCTCACATTCGCAACATACAGTCGGCAGATACCCTCACCGATGAAAAGAAGTTCAACGATGAGAAAGACCGTCCGGATACACAGCCCAGCATCACATCTGGAAGTGACACCGAGGGCAGCGATGGCAATGGAGACTGGGCACAACATCTCTCTCCATTCGGTCGAGCATTCTACCTCAAGCTAGCACCTTACCACGTCCTCGGTCCCTTCGCCATCTTCTGCTACTCTGCATTCTTCACAGTCTTCACCGCTGTCTACTGGGATGTTCCCAGCGTCTCGTCAATTCAGTTCGTAGGTATCATGTTTCGAAGCTCTTTTCCCCGAGGCATGAACGTCTGGTTCGACCTTGTCGCCATTTTCCTCACCATGTTTGCCGGCATCGCTGTCCTCTCCACGATCCAATCCATTCTTGCGCTGGCAATTATTATTGGATCGAAGTGGCTGCTCATGGGTCGTCGCAAGGCCGGTAACTACGATTGGGACAAGTCTCCGTACTGCCAGCGCTGGCAGATCTTCCTCGGTATTGAGCGCCTTCGTCGACAGTGCTACAAAGGCAATGGCATTCTGAACCTCCTCACCGGAACTCATTGGATGGTCATTTACTTCAAGCTCATGGGTGCGAAGGTTGGCAAAGACTGTGCACTCTTCGTCAACGGCACCCCGAGCCTCATGTTCACTGAGCCCGATCTTATCACCCTAGGCGATCGCGTTGTCGTCGATGACGCCAGTGTCGTCGCACACATCAACACACGTGGCAAGTTCGACTTGAACAGAGTCGAGATTGGCGATAGATGCGTGCTTCGAACGGGGAGTCGACTTTTGAGTGGTGCGCAGATGAAGAGTGATAGCTGCTTGCTAGAACACACTCTTATAATGGGTGGCGATGTTGTAGAGGAGAGGAGAACAATGCAGGGTTGGCCGGCAGAGGAGTTTAGCGGAAAACGGATTTGATTTACATGTGGGGGAGTGATTGGGTGGCATAGCAATATAGAATTCCTTGTAATTGCGTTTGGTTTGGTAGAAATAGATGGTCTTCATTCCAGTCAATCAATTTTGTCTTAGTCTCAGTTTCGCGACCAGACAGCTGCTGCTTTCATCACGCTATGTGCCTCGCTAGCCCTGATCAAGGAATGAAATAGAACAAGCTTTCTTAGTTACTGAACTAGAACACGAGCTGGCATGCTGCTAGAGGGTTCGCGGTCTGGACTCCATCATGTGATTTATGGGATTTAGAAGCATTTCCCATTTCTCCCCTTCTGAGCATACTTCCTCCACCAAAAGATAATCCTCCGTTTGGCGCTTTTTTAAATAGGATGTTTGACATGAAGATGTCGTATTCTTACGAGCAGCTCTTTGTCAAGCCCAACTATCTTTCCTGGCAAGTCAGCTACATGTCTCAGGCATCCTGTTGCAACACTAACTGGAGATACAGGCTCAAAAACGCTTTAATTGGAGTTTCGGTTCTGACCTTTTCCACCGTCGTCTTTTTCGCGCTCCATACATCGCCTCACCTCCCATTCCGACCGAACGATATCGAGAATTCATGGGTTCCATCAGACCCGCCATCATGGCCGCCGCAGCCAGCAAACGATAGTCGCTACACCGACCGGCTCGTCAATTACAAACCCGAGCATCCTGTATTCAGCGAGGTTCAGCCCATAGAATCCAAGCGCCTCGCCGTATTGCTACCAACCTTTGTGAGACCCTCCTGTTCACCACTATAGTCGCAAATCTAACACTGTATCGAGGATGGACATTTCCCTCAAGTTTTCCGCTATTTCCAATCCGTCAAGTGTCTATGCGTCGATCATGATAAGGTGGACTGGCACATCATCGTCTCCAACTCTGCCGAAGTCGAAGGGCTTACCAAGCTTCTTGCGACTCTTGAAGACTGCAAAGAAACGTTCAGTCGATGGAAAACACCAAAAGATAACATTCCCGGAAAAGATCCGATTTTTAATATCGTGAACCTCTACGATATCCTCCCAGCCAGACTACGAACGGACCTTTCACCCGGAGACACGAGCGGCTTGTTGAAGAAATTTGACAAATATGCTTATCAATCGATCAAGAAGATGTCTGCAGCGGATCATTTCGATTACGACATGGCGATGTGGCTTGACTCCGAGGCGATATTCGTTTCGCCTGGTGAAATCAGAGATATTTTTGAAGGGCATCTGCAAAACCCCATCGTCTGGCGATCGAGAATGTCTTTTCAAGACCGCGAGAAGTTTCTTATGAGCAAAGCAGCAGCCACTCTCGGGCGGTCTATCGATTCTTTCGGTGATCAACTTTGGTTGCTGGAATCTCTCCAGTGGATCATTGAAAAGCCGATATGGAATGACATGGTCTCATCCGTTGAGATGGCGCACGGCGGGAACTTTTGGGATATATGGATTGAGAACTCTTATCCTTTTGAATTGCTGGTTTATTACCTGCACATCATCGCACGCAAGATGGAAACTGCCAATTCTATCTTCTCGAATTATCGCATTCTGGAAACAGAGCGTGAGCTCATTCGTTTTGGACTAGGTACGTATTATTCTTCCAGCTCATGGGCGAAATCTGATTGCTTGTAGCTGAATCCATCTCGGCGATGGAGGGTAGAAGAGGAACAGGGTTCATGGAACGACTCCCTCACCTCATCACGAAACCGCATTCAGTTTTGGCACCGAACTTGATATCATTTTGCCAAAGCTATTCTCTTCGAGCGCTGCGAATGGATAACATGGATAACTTCGAAGAGAATGCTCTAGACAGCTTCCTGATTGATGGAGATGTCAAGATGTTAGTGTCAGGAGCACCAGATATTCACAAGTGGTGGGATGACCGGATAAAGAACGGTGAGGCCATCAGTAACACAGAGACGAGTTATAGTTAAATAAGAGGTAGCCCAGTATCAATAGATCTGTTAACTTAGAGTCGCTCACCAGTGTGCGTAGAAAGGTGTTTCGGTTTAGCATATGATTTAATGGTATATCAAACTTCATCACATCTGCCACTTGGTACCCGGATGCCCGTTTCAGAGGGAGCAAACCAAGCAACCAACAGAGAGGGAACAGCTCAACCGTACCCATACTCTGGATGCGACAGTGGCCTGGTCACCTAGGATCGAAACACCTTGTTGTCAAGTCTCTGGGGCCGTTCTTACACCAGACAAATATAGGAGCATTCATATGGCACTGGCAACACTTAACTCCAATAGCGCATTGAGCATGGAAACAGGTAGACAAGTAATCACGAGTAAACATTTATTTTACGGCGCACAGAACAATCCGTTAACCGGAAAGGGTCTTAGCCTCGACCTAACTACAGGCTTCCACACTACCATCCATACCACGACATCGAGTACCAATCCCTGGACTTCATCATCACCTCCCTTGAGCAACTCCATCGCTTCAAAGACCCTGGAGCTAGCCGGACATACAGATGACCTGCTTCATTATGTTAGCCATCTTATCCCAATTGCGACAGAGGATCAGGGCATACTGAGACTCCCATCATGAATGGCGACAGTTACAGCTTTGGCAACGAATAACGTAGCGAGACGTCTCTTCAAGAATGTTGGCGGGCTCTTCGATGTAGCAACCAAAATGATTCTTGCAATTACGACATTTCGCGGTCGAGCCTACTTGCTGCATGATGTTTCTGACCTTTTCGGCAACGAGATCTCGATCTCCTTCTAGTTTGCGTATGGTCTCCTTGTGCTTGTTGTTCACCTCGTTCGCAGCGCTCAAGTCCTCCACGAGCTTTTGGATTCTCTTGCCACAGGCTTCAAGGATCTCGATCGTGAGTTGGTGTTCCAGGTCGATGGTTCGAAGAGCTTGCGACGCGGCGAGTTCCTCAATGTGCTGGGCGGTAGCCGTCGCGATGACAGAGCGAGTCTCGGGATCTCTGTTTGCGGTAGCCATCTCGGCGATGGCTTGAGGAATGACGGAGAAGTCTGTGTTACTCTTGAAAAGGAAGGCGATCCTGCGAGTCGAGAGATTTGCCAATTTTTGGATTCTGTAGTAGTCGGCGATGGCGTTGACACGAAGGTGAGATACAATCTTGTAGACAGTCTGGTCTACAATACCCTGTGACTCTCGAGAAGCTTCGGCCATGCTCTCCTCGTCGGTAACGATCTCGCCGTCCTCCCTCTTCGAGTCCTCAGCAGGCTTCTGCTCCGGCTTGGGAGCGAGTCTGTAGTCGGCGCTGTAGAGGAAACCAACCATGTACTGAACGGTACGAACGTCAAACTCATTGACAGTGATGATCTTTGAAGTTGATTCCTGTTTAGGATATTAATGAGAGTTGGTGGCCGTAGGCTTTTTCACGCACCTCAAAGCCGCCGTTGAGCGCCGCGCTGATCACGGGCGACTGGGGGCACACAATCATCTGGTGAAGTTTAAACTCGCGGTCCTTGCAGCGAAGAACGAAGTCGCTGTATTCGCCTGACTGTAACAAGTGCATCAGGACGGAATGAGGCTGAGGCGGCATCGTCGGGAGCCTTCGGTTCGATTGATGAGGCCTGGTGGTGAGGTGTGAAGATGCGAAGAGGTGAAGACTTTGTTGACATTTTGGGGAAGAAGAAAAAGAAAGAGCAGCATGGCGGTGAATGATGTCATAAACACGCAGGCAGCCTTCGCTCTAATTCCCTTTATGATAAACGCGTTGTGTTTGTCGGTAGCTTGCAGTGCCTGACAGTGCCTTGCGGCCCACGCTCAAATGGTCCCCCAAACACCAGGCCAGTTCTTCAGATTGCCAATTGATGCATGACAATGACTGGTAGAAGAAAGAATAGTTAATTATATCTTTATTTTAAAAGTAAGCGAAACTCACTACAGACTCTTCTAAAGGATACAGTCGCATTTGATTGTGGTGGATTCACGGCACCGTGAGTGTGACACTTGCACCTCGTGTTACACCACCAATTTGCCTCCAATTCAGCTTACAGATACCCATGACTCTCCAACCACGAACGAACGTCAGAGATGTCGCGTTCAGCCCACGATCTCCGGTTCTCCATGCCCTCCAAGTTCTGGTCAATGGCAAAGTTCGTACCGCGCCCGCCAAAGAATGCTCTCACGTCCTCAATTTGATCCTTAGTATGCAGACCTTCGAGCACAAGTCCAATGAACTCGGGTGCAATGTCAACCAGATCCTCCTTTTCGACCCCCTCCCAGTTCTGCTTGGTCCACTCCCAAAGCTCGATCGCGCCATGAGCCGAATCGCGAATCAGCCAAGCGAGGTAGAACATCTAATCTCTCGTTAGCTTCACCTTTTTCTTTGCAGATTTATATCAACTTACGTCCTCGTTCTTGACAGTGTCGGTTAGCAGGTGGCTGAGGACCCATTTCATAAGCTCAGCATTGGGTGCCCGTCCGAGACTCTGCAAGGCAAGATACCGTTCGTCCTCATCGGATGAATCTTTCCAGAGACCGAAGAGGCTTTGGAGTTCTTCAAGACCGCCGTGGGCTGCGATGATTCCAAAGACCCCCCGCCATAGTGACCCTGGGATTGCATTTTTGTCGCCAGCCATGCGTTTTGCAAAGAGTTGCTTTGCGGCTGAGACGACACTGCGCGGGAAAGGTCAGCTTTCTGTGAGACCATAAGGACATTCAACTTACCTGGAGTATCCTGCGAGACCCGCACCGCTGAAAATTGATGCCTTGAACCTGATGAGGTTCTCGTCATCATCCTCCGAAATGGTCCACCCAAGTTCCTCAGCCTTTGGACCGATCACGCCCCTAGTTAGTTTCCGAAGAGCCTCATTTATCACAGGCCCGTGGAATTTGTAGACAGACTGAATGAAAAAGAGGTTGCGGTCGATCATCTTCCAAACATAGAATGAGTCTAGTTTAGCAAACTTGACGTTGAGGTCGAGCAGCTCGCTGGTCCTATTCACTCCTGCGGCAACCAAAGCCCACAGGTCGCACGATAATCCGATGCAATCGCGCAGGCTGAGATTTTCCTTTGACGCCTCCTCGAGTAGACGAGTGAGAAGTTCGGGTGGGTAAGAGGTTCGGAAGAAGCTCCCATGGTCCGCGTTGACTTTGAATAGACCGTCAGAAGGAGGAAGAACTAGCTCCCTTTTAAACATGTCAACTGTTTCAACTCCGTGTCTTTGCCGAATTGCAATCCTGAGTGGATAGATTGTATCAGATGCCGCATCCTCTTCCTTTGCCACACCACTGGCAAAGAAGCGTTGCTGGAAGAGTCGAACACCTGCGACATTGCCACTCTCGTCAAAAAGCTCAGACACTCGAACGACTGGGAAACCGGCCTCTTGGTCCAGACACTCATGCACGCTGCCATAGGTTCGCCGGTCACCTCCTCCCAGGCCTTCCAAAGGTCATTCGGTCTGGTATGCTGGAACTGGTGACGCCTGAGATACAGCTTCACGCCGTCGAAGAATTTGGTGTCGCCCAGATTGTTTAGAACCATCCTAAGGATACAAAAGCCCTTCTTACAATGGATCCCGTCACAAGGCTGCTTCTTATCGAAGACAGCATGGCTGCTGTCAAAGGAGTCTAGACTGAGCGCTTTCTGAAGGGTATTGGCGACGTAGAACTCCCAGGTATGCCAGCTTGGAAACATCTTGTCCGCAGCGTACCACGACATCAAAGCAGCGAAACCTTGCCTGATCCACCGGGCATCCTGGTATCTCATTGTAACCAGGTTACCGAACCACATGTCGGAGATCTGACGGAGGATTACCTCTGCGACTCCCTGCTTCCTCTCTAAAATAGAGCATTCTGGGTCGAGCAAAAGCTTTCTAGGCCTGAGGATGATTGCTCCCCAATTGTCCATCGCGCCCACGGGGTAACCTGGAACGCCGATCAAATCGAGCTTTGGGAGCGGGTATTGTAGGCCGAAGCAGTTTTCGAAGAACTGAAAGCCTTTGGCTGCGAGGTCCACTGCAAAGGTAGACTGCTCTTCAGTGCCGAGAGGGCAAAATACAGACATGGGAATTCTGCTGTTGGTGCATTTCACCTCGGCCAGGGGTCCGGCTACTAGACAGAGATGCTTTGACAGTCAGAACACGCGTTCTGTATTTCGTGGGGTGGCACTCACGTTAGTTGGTATCGGAGGGCTCTTTTGAAACATTACAATCTTCTTAGAAGAATACCCCAAGGCCACAGTGGTTTCCACGGGCATATTCGAAATGGTGACAAAAGACTCGTCTACCACGACGGAAAGGGCGAACTCGGCTTTCGTGAGAGGTTCGCCAAAACAGGGGAAGACCTATGAGAAGTCAGTCATCGTTTCGAAGTAATGCCCCAAGGTCCAGTGATTCTTACCTCTCTCGCGGCTGTCGGCAATAGCGCTGTAGCCGCATAGCGGTGCTTCACACCGTCACGTGTCTCATAGCTCGCCTGGTAGAGCCCAGTCGAATCGCCGCGAAACTTGCCGGTGTATGAAAGGGAAATTTGAAGCTCGTTTGTATCCTCTGGGGAGATCTCCTGGGGGAGTTTGATTGTCAAAGTGTCGCGTGCCTCGTTGTAGCTTTGCCATCGCAGCGTGTTAATGAATGGCGATCGCGGTAGTGCTCCTGATTTGGACGTACCTCAGTGTATCCGAAAAGCCCCAGTAAGTATTATTGAACTTGACCTCTGCTCGATTTACCTTGATTGATTTGGAATGCAATTCAAGGGATGAGCAGGTGCCAATCACGGTGCAGCTGTGAACAAAGTCTGTTAGTGCTGCAAAACGCCCAGCGCGCTGCTGTTGGCTGGAGGGCCTTACCTGATCGTGACAAGGCCTTCGAATTTCTCCTCGTCGAAATCAGGATGGAGTCTAATCTCGTACAAGACGGGCTTAACGCGGGTTGGCGGGGGGATGCGCTTCTTCTTCCCCATGACGAAGCTGAATGGATGTGCTCGGCTCGTGGTCAAAACTTGAGTGAATCAGAAAGGTTGGCCACCAGCGCAGGTGGGATAGATGCAGTGATTGACCAAGGCTTGCCTGCAGGGTTGAGAGGAGATGATGATGAAGATGAAGATGGAGATGGAGATGGAGATGGAGAGGAACAAAAGTCTTGTCAGAGTCAAGTTTCTGTCTGTGGCAGCGGAACTACCTGTACAAGTGATGACTCCTGCCTGTAGTGCCTGCCGTATTTTGTGGACGCACGCCGAAGCGAGGTGCCTGTCTCCTTCTTTCTCGCTCATATCCCACTCTACTCAGTGCCTTTGTCTTCACGAGGCAAGATGATGAAGTCAAGGAAGCCTGTAGGTGCTTGTCACTGCCAGCGGCGCCCACATTGATATTGGTAGTGGGCTTCCACGCTCTCCCAGCGCTCATCACGCTGACTCCATAGTAGACTACCAGTATTCTGCCTAGCATTAATAGGAATGCTGTAACTTGCCCGAGTGTGAATGCGTTTGTAAGTGGTGAACTGGTTAAGTATAATTAAAATGAACGTATTATAAGTGTTCAACGAGAGTGGTTAACCGCAGTTGTCTACACTAAGTTAGGAAATTGGAGGCCTAGGGAGTCCACTTGTGTTCATACGCCTGCAGAAGAATTGATGAGCTGATGGACACGACTGGTGCTGTTGTGTTACTGAGGTACCTGGTTACCCATGGCCTTTCTACAGTACTGGGATAGGCCAATTACTAACCGCTCGACTACTTGAACACCTTGTCGACCTCAGAAACGATCAGAAATGTGCTGATCGTTGCGAAATCAGCACATAGGGAGAAGAGTGTCCTAAATCAGGCTCTGGTTCAGATACTTGTCTTATCACCCCGCATAGAATCCTTCCTTCACCACAACACCAATCACACCCAAGCCTTTCAGCCTCAAGCTTATCTCCCAAGCTGAGCTGCAGCACAACCTCGCCACCACGCTCTGCGCACTGACCCCTCCGCTGATCCCTCATCTCAGGCAATCCCAAACCACTCATGTACTGAGGATGATACAGCTCCTGCGGCGACGTATGCATCTCATAAGCAAACTGCGTATTTCCCAACTCAGGCATAGGAGACGGATACGCAGGTGGCTGGGGATACTCGCTTCTGCTGGGACTCGAGGCCCAAATGTCGCGTGCCCCAGCCGTCGTTGGGGGCGATGACATAAAAGGAGGCGGTGGCTTCTGTGCCGTTGCAGGGGCTTCGCTGTTGACTGCATAAAATTGGCTTGGCTGCTGCGGCTGATTTGTGGACTTACGTCGTCGCCTCCACAAGAAAAAAGCAAGTAAGGTAATCAATATCAGGCCTAGGCCGCCTCCAACGGCTGCACCGATAATAGTGCCTTTTGGCGCACCACCATCGCCAGAGCCTGATTCTGAAGAGCTTGCTGCTGTCCCTGTGGGCCCTACTGTGACAGTCGATCGATCTTGAACGAAAACTGTGACAGTCTGTTTATGTGTTGTGATTGAAGTCGAGTACTTGGTCGTCCATTCAGTCGTTGTTTCTGTGTCAGTGATTGTTGTCGTCGCTTTTTCCGTCTCATAGACTGTTTTAGTGTCTGTTGCTCGTCTGTGGATGGGGACCCCTCGTCGGGCAAGACCGTCAGCGAGCGCATTGAGGCTTGCAGCTGGCCGGAGGACGACCGGCTCTATAGTCTTGGTCGTGGGAGCTTCGCGTTCGAGCTGTTTATGAGGAGCCGCAGGGACAAATCGTTTGTGTTTTCTGTCCGAATCTGTAACCGTATTCTCCCCGGTACCCTCATCACCAGTACGGCCTCGGGATACCGTCACAAACACGGTGGTCTCTATGGTCGACACGGTTTTCACAGTCGTTGTGCCATCGGTCGTGACGGTCTCGGTGTCGGTTGCAGTCACCCACGAAGTCGTTGTGTCGGTCACCGTTGCTCTGTCTAGAGTCAGCTGAGTACAAATCGAATGCGAAAAGCCGCCTCACGTAGGGTTGACGCATGTTTGGGCATCATTATCGCACTTCTGGTCTTCATCGCAACACTGGAAAGATAAGCAACGGTCGAGACAATCTGACCAAAACTCACAAAAGGCTTCCCGACTGAAGGATTGCAGCACGTCGAATCAGCATTGCAACAAGCCCCCCAACCTGGATCTTTTGAAGTCCCGCAACAACTCTGTCCTTCAAGGCAGCAGTTCCCTCCGGGGTCTGCTCGGCAACAAGACCTGTTGTCAGCACAACACCAACCACTGGCTTGGGTGCCGCAGCATTGAGGGGCAGTATCAGAGCATCCGTTATCGTTTCCAAAGCATTTTACGAGTTGACCTTGACGACGACCAAGAGGAAGATTCCAAGTCGGAAGTTGGGATGCCAGTGGAGCGAACTCCAGTCGTTTGATCGCGCCTGGTCTAGTCCACTCTTGTACAAAGAGTTTGACTTCTTCGGGGTCTGTGATGTTGAGATTCTGGATGCATTGCTCGAGGTAAGTGGGAGAGGTTGAAACGATCAGGCTTGGTAAACAAGCAAAAACCCATAAAAGCCATCCGATACGCATCATTTTGAACTTGTAGACCGCCATCTGGAGTAGATCGAAGGAAGAAAGTGAGAGATATAAGGCGAAAATAAATTCATGCAGCCCAGATTTATGTTGCCTCTTTTCTCTTGGGCCGCCTGCTTGCCATGCTAGCCCTGGGGCTTCATCTCCCACTGACGCCACGCATGGAGATATCACACCGGTAATGCAACTAGTGAACGCCTGCATGTCGACACGCACGATAAGAGAAATGCTTACCCCGCGCGAAGCATTTAATGAACAACCAATTAGGGAGTCATATTGAGAGCCGGATTGAGGTTGCACATAATAGTAAGAGAGACGGGGGAATGGGTATTGAAAGTCAGGTTCATCGTTCATCCGGCCTAGTGGCCCATCATATAGATAGTCATCTCTTGTCCGTCTAGTTAGTTCTTCTCCTTCAGTTAATACACAGTTCACATTCCAAGAATAGAATCTGCTTATTCCCTCTCCTGAGCTATACTAGATCTGGTACACATCAGCTTACACGCGGAATTCCGTTAAGCGGAACTCCGTTTAGCGCTTACGCGACTATATGAAGCAGTGACTGAGCGCTTACGGAATATAAATGTGTCAACATCTCATTAACCCATCTTCAACCTCGTAGATCTATAAAATGGCAGAGAGCAAGCCTGTTATCGTCATTGTTCCGGGTGGCTTCTGCAGTCCCGAAGTCTACCAGCCCGTCGCCAACATTCTGGAGCACGATGGGTTCACCGTCATCATCCCGCGATTAACCGTCACTAAAACCCTCACTTCCAAAGACCCCACAGGCCAGGAGTTCAAAGACTTGGCCAAGAAAGGTATTCTCGATGATGTCAAGGAAATCCACGACCGTTTAGCTCCAGAGTTCGAGAAAGGGTCTGAGGTTGTGATCTTTGGACATAGTTACGGAAGTCTTCCCGGTTTACTCGCTATCGAAGGGCACACAATCGCAGAACGCAATGATAAGGGACTTTCTGGTGGGATCAAGGGATATGTCGCTGTCGCTGGGTTCGCATATGCGCAGAGGGGGAAGAACGCTAGAGGCGACACGGAGCCAGCGCCGCCGATGCCATATTTCGAGCACGAGGTATGTCAATCGTCTACCCTGCATATAAACCTACTGACAGAATTGATCACAGGATGGGGTCTTCCATATGACGGATGCTGCAAAGCCTCTGTTCTTCAGTGACCTTGCCCCCGAGAAACAAGATGAAGCTTGGAAGTTGGTATTAGGAAGTCAAAGCCAGAAGAGTCTTGGCCACGTTTCAGAGTTCATTAACTCTGACGTCACGATTCCAAAGACATATGTCTTGTGTGAGAAGGATCAGACCGTTCCTCCGGATTTACAGGAGATGCTTATTCAGGCTGGAGGGTTTGATAGAGTAGAGAAGCTGTCGTCCGGCCATTTTCCATTTTTGAGTATGCCTGAAAAGACGGCTGAGCTGTTTGCGCAAAGTGCGCCACGATGAATGAGAGGCAAGCTATTTGAGGGGTTAGACGACTATAAACCATGATCTGAATACTAGATATTTATGTGATAGGAGCGACTGTTGACTTGACCGGCGGCATGAGAACAGGGTAACTATTTGTGCGCAAACTCCGTACGTAAGAGTATTTTCTTTGAACCCATGACAGGTGCTTGAAGGTCATGCTTCAGAAGGCTCACCGGATGTACGGGATGTTCCGTTTCATCGATCCGTTTGTCATCCGATGTCTAAAAAGAACGAGAACGGAGCCAAGGGACAATCTAGGAAACGCTGTTGTTTCATTCACACCGCATATCAACCTTACCCCCATTTCATACAAGATGGGATGATCGGATCTGTATATGCTCCAAGAATCAGTCGCCCTACGCATTAGCAATTAATGAATGTCGCTGGCACTTATACGATCGTCACGACCGTTGTAACGAAGCTAACGAAATTAAGGGCTGTATAGGGCTACACTGGCCTGTCACTGACGGAAATAATATTCTCCACTCAGCCTGGAGTCCACTGCAACCGTGCTTTAGACTGAACTGAAACAAGGAGCTAGATAACTTCGCATAGGCCAGTTTCTCCGAAGAATAATCCGACGAAACCGCGTATCCCTTTACTATAATTCAGATTATTGTTTCACTCAAGACGAGACTATTTCTCCAGTCCATCTCTTGGCTCCATCAACCATCGCCATCATGAAGTTCACCCTCTACCTCAGCGCCCTCACAGCGCTCCTCACCTCCACAACCGCCCAAAAGCTCTCCGGTTCAGCACAAGGTTTCGCGCAAGGTGTCACAGGCGGTGGTTCCGCTGCAGCAGTTACGCCCAAGAATATCCAAGAGCTGGTAACTTATCTCACCGACAAGACGCCCCGCGTTATTGTTCTTGACAGAACGTACGACTTTATCGGTTCAGAGGGTACTGTTAAAGAAAAGGGATGTGCGCCGTGGAAGACTGGCGCGGGATGTCAGTTGGCTATCAATGCAGCTGGTAATTGGTGTGGTGACAACCCCAAGGTTGATGTTACGTATAGCAAGGCTGGAACGAGTGGGATTAACGTCGCTTCTGATAAGACGATTATTGGAGTTGGTAATAAGGGTGTCATTAAGGGAAAGGGATTACGATTTGTTAATGTCAAGAACATTATCGTTCAAAACATTCGTATGTTATTCGTACCGACGGTGCATCAGCTGTCTAACCGGTGTGCTTGCAGATATCACGAACTTGAACCCTCAGTATGTCTGGGGTGGTGACGCCTTCACCTTCTCCGGTACCAGCAAGATCTGGATCGATCACTGCACAGTAAGCTCATCTCCCCAGATACCCTGGGGCATCGCTAACGTTTCTAGACATCTCTGCTCGGTCGTCAGCACTACGTCTTCGGCCGAGACAAGAGCACTGGCATAACCCTCTCCAACAATCACATCGACGGCCGTACACAGTGGTCCGCTGGTTGCGACGGTTACCACTACTGGACCATTGAGATGGTTGGCCAGGGTGATCAAATTACTCTTCAAAGTATACCTCCCCCACCACCATAACCAAGACCGTTACTAACATCTTTCAGACAACCTCATCGAGCACACCGCAGGCCGCGGCCCAGCCCTCTCAGCCACAACATTCCTCCACGCTGTCAACAACGTCTGGCGCGACATCAACGGCCATGCCATCGAAGGCGACACAGCCGGCAAGGGTCTTTTCGAGGGCAACGTCTTTCAGAACGTCAAGCAAGTCGTGGTCCCCGACTTCAAGGGCCAACTTAACAGTTGTCCTGATAACGCTGCTGCTAGCGCTACGAAGCAGTACCTCGGTCGTGTGTGCCAGGGTAACATCTTCATTTCGTCTGGTGCGTTTAACAGGAAGGATACGGGTTTCATGTCAGAGTTCAAGGGGCTGCCTATTGCGAGGTCTACACAGGCTACTACGGCGCACAGCAAGGTGCCTGGAAACGCTGGTTTCGGAAAGATCTGAGAATTCCGCCTTGAGAGGCCTGAGAGGGGCATCGCAAAGACTGGGCTTACTTGAGATTTTGGGGTCGCGATGTGCGTGGTTCTCAAAACAGTTTAACAGCCGTTCGCAGTATATATCTTTATTTCTGTACATTACAACCACTCAATTTATCTGCAAATATGCCATCTTCAGACTCGACATCAGACAACATTGTCTACCCCACATGA
Source organism: Fusarium pseudonygamai (assembly GCA_013186785.1). Lineage (NCBI taxonomy): Eukaryota > Fungi > Ascomycota > Sordariomycetes > Hypocreales > Nectriaceae > Fusarium > Fusarium pseudonygamai. Next base: position 31,012 of record JAAQRH010000177.1, read on the forward strand.
TAGACAATGTGTCGGTCCTGAAGTTTCTCGTCATGGCATGGGCCATGCGCTTCAACGATATCTTGAACGCCGGATTCACATATCACTATCGGAATTACTTAACAATGGCGATTGGAAGATTGAGGCATGGGCATAATGCACAAGGAGCTCTAGAGGTCCATGTCCCAAGTCCTTGCACAACTGAACGGCCCGCCGTGACTTACTCGTACCAACATTATGATATCAGCATCGAAAAGCATACTATAGCAAAGCTATTGCTAGAAGCAACTTGTCCGACCTTCAACCTTTCCAGGCGCATCGGTATCTCTGCACTTTGGTATACCACCCAGTGCACCGATATCGCTGAAGGATTATACTAGTCGAGATATTCCCATGAGGTCTTCACATCATCACATTCCAAGATGCGACACTTCTGACTGTTGCTTGGCCACATACTCTCTTCGACAATGTTGGGTTCTTCCATTTGATCCAGAGAAACAGACTACTTATCAAGCAAGACCCCCGTCAACTAGTGATGAGAATGAACACAAGCCCCACGAGTCTGAAGCCGCTGCACAGATCTCTTCCCCTCCTCCGACAAATCCCTCCCCTGCATGCCCCCAACACTCCTCCTCTCAATCATCCTCCCAACATCATCATCATTCGCAAACTTCGCCTTAACGCCATTCTTAAAGTCAACCTCATCAGCGATATATACCACCTCACCGCCAACCATCGTCAGCAGCGTCTTCTGTCTAGCGATATGCTCCTCCGGCACTTCAAAGTAATTAGCCTTCAAAACAATAGCATCTGCAAGTTTTCCAACTTCTAGTGAACCGATGTAAGCATCAGCGCGGAGGAAGCGGGCGCTCTCGGTCGTGATAGCGCGGATAGCTTGGTCGCGTGTGAGAGTCAAACCTGGAAGACCGTTGCCGTCGTAGGGTGCGCCTTGTGAAGCGGGAGAGTGCGGGTTCTTAGGATCGCCAGAGCGCGTGACGCCAGCTTTGATGGCTAGCCACTCATCCAAAGGATCAATCTATCACTGCCATTAGTTTCAGTGCTGCTAGTACAATTTAGTGTCACATACCGGCCAGTCACTACCGTAGACAATAGCAGACCCAAACTTGGCAAGCTCTCCAAAAGCTTCCATGTAATGCGATCGTCTTGGACCCATACTCTTCACACCATTTGGGAGCCAGACTGAACTAGCCTGTGACCACTGAAAGCTCATGATAGGATCGGCCTTAAGTTCGGCAAAGCGAGGCCAGTCTGAAGGATCAGTTACTTCGTTGTGTGCGAATCCAACGCGATAATCACGAAGCTTAGGGTTCTTGTGACGAAGCTCCTCTAAGGCATCGAGGGCTGTTCGAACAGCGAGATCTCCATCAACGTGGATCTGAGCATCGATGTTGTTCTTGAACAGCTTTGTCAGGGTCAGACTTAAAGTTTCCTTGTCCCAGTATGTTTTGGGTCCAAAATCTGACTTGGGCGCCCACATTGAGGTATTAGCCACAGGCTGAAAGTATGGCTCGATGAGGGACCCGGTGTTGGCGGGGTATAGTAGAACACCGTCCATGAACATCTTGACAGCGTGCCACTTCGTAGAAGGATTGGGGCTCAACTCCCTCTTGTCATTCCACGTCGAAGTAACGTTGACCACATCCTTTAACAGATCATCAATGCCAGCGGTGTTGTTGGGTGGCTGCACTAGATAGTCGAAGAAGCCACGAGCTGTTAAACCTCCTTCTTTCTTGATAGCCGCAAATGCAAGAGCTGTATCTTCGCTAGACGCAGCCTCCTGGAAACTTGTCACGCCTTCTTCGCGGAGAAGCTTCAACGCAGCTCTGGCAGATCGAATATTATCTTCGGCTGTTGGTGGCGCCGGTCCTGCTAACAGACTCGTCGCAGAATCTTGTAGAATCCCTGAAAGTTCTTGGCTTCCTGGGAGACGCTCAAATTTGCCGTTTCTTGGATCTTTGGTCTTGCTTGTGAGGGATGATACCTTTAGCGCAGCTGAGTTGACCCAAAAGGTATGCGAATCGGCTGACGCAACTAGAATAGGTCTTTTTGTCTTGAGCTTGTCCAGATCCTTCTTTGTGACGCCGCCCGTATCGTCAACCAAAGCGTAGTAGTCAAGTGAAATGACTTCTAGCCAGTCTTCATCCGTCTTATTTTTATCGTCATCAAGACAACTCTGGATTTTCTCAAGGACTTTGCTAAGACCCAAGGGCTGGAAGTTCATGTTGCACTTGAGAAGACCAGCTCCGCCACTAATGGGATGCATATGGGCGTCCACGAGGCCGGGCATCATCATACGGCCTTCAAGGTTGAAGACCGAGGTATTTTTGGCGATATATGACTGAATGCTTTCTTCATCACCTAGGAAGGTGATGTATCCATCTTTGACGGCGAGGGCAGAGTATTTTGTGGAGAGAAGATCGAGAGAGTAGATGGAGCCATTGTGAAAGACGGTATCTGCGATGGCTGTCTTGTTGTTTGACTTCTTGGAAGCAGCTGAACCTGGGGAAACCAGAAGAGCTACTGCCAGAAGCAGGCCAGAGACCGAACCTGGAGTTTTCATTGAGTTGTGTGAGGACTGAAAATATGGCTATCTAGAATGATATCCATTTTACTGTCTTACGATATCGAGACAGCCCTTTATATAGTTATTGTACCTACGCTCTGTTCCCAATGCCAAACGGTAAGTCATGGTCGTTACGCATTCACCTGCCAAATTGATAAGCGATGTCGAATCGTACACTGGAGTCGGCTCCCGCTTCCATAATTGATCTAGATGCGGGAGGTAGATAAATTTATGCTTGATGATAGGCTTGTTCGTAATTCTGCAGGTGATCGTGACCATCTTATCAAGACCCCATGTCGCGATCCGTGGGTTTGCGGGGAAGTCGCTTGAACTATCCTTTTTAGTCATAGGTTATCTCGTTTCCCAACGGCCTGGTGTCTTCGACCATTGATCTAGACAGCACAAGTTTCAACCGAATGAACCGCTTCCATATTAGTATTTTACTCAATTACAAAGAGACTTGGAAGAAAGGGATGCTTGGTGCACTTGTATATTTTCATGACGGATGCAACTCTTGCGGGCCGAGAGGAACAGATTCGTTGGTTCACTTGGACCACTGGGTCATAGTGGTACAGTATGGAGTCGATTTGAGGCTCATGCAATTAAACAACGTCATGTGGAGAGGGTCGTATTGGCGATAACTTAATCGAGTCTGCGAAATAGAGTTGAAGGACCCTGGCTCTGCCTCGGTATTGGTAAGAATTAGTGCCACCAACTCGCTGGAGCTATGTTCCAATCCGTCAGAGATGATTGATAGCATACGATTATTGCAATCAATTGGCCTCTTTCATCTTAGCGTAGTCACGACACGCGGTATCTTATCACGATCTCTAGGCCAGGGGTGCCAATTGGCGGTTTAAGCTTCTCCGCCCCATAACATCACCAAACACTAACGTGAGGTCAAACAGTAGGGTATGGTCTGGCGACAGACTATGTTTATTGCAGTTTATTGCAGTTTGCGTTTATTAAGCATAATCTATACAGTGTTTTTGGCCTCAAAAAGATGGCTATCGCAATGTTAAAATTATTCGTAGCCTACGATCTATGCAATTCCGCTTCTGGTCGAAGACAGGGATTTATGTTCATACCTACGATGCCAAAAGATTATATCCCTTATTTGCAAGTCAATTGCGACCCAGATGCGTTATTTGTGGTTGCCACTTAGGCTGGGAACTTAAATCATCAGAGAACTTATGAAGCTATAGGTTAAGTATACTCGCAGCTAAACCTTAGGTTTCACAACTCTTTCCTACAACTGTTAATCTTGCATTTATGTCCGTCTTCTTATGCTCTAGACCGATCAGGTGACAGCATCTGTTAAATTGACCCAACATTTCTCGGTCTTTTGTCCGATATGCAGTTCGCTTGCTCCCCGCATTGCCGATCGCAACGTGCATTTTGCCTGATGTTGATAATCCACTTGATTGGTTAGACGGGAATACCTGCATCGTTTACCGTTGCATTCGAACCCCAATTCGCGCTTCAAGATAGGAAATCTTGGAAGTTACATCACAAATGTACCTCGGCATGCTGTTGAGAATGTCTCGATGGCTACTTCTGGCTCCGAGAGTGTCCCTGCACGAGTCCAAGTAGGGCGACAGTTGATATCAGTGCATCAATGCTAATCATCGGGTCACAGGATCAAACGCATTGAATCGCGTTTCTCTATCCCATTGGTCTCTACAACATCTACCTCGCCTCAACAAGATCTGGTTCGTATCAAATCCAAACCTCGAGATAAGAGAACATGCAAATAAATTCAACGCCGTGACCTTATCTCCGTAGATGCAGCCTAATACTACCCTCCCTCCCGAATCCGTACAACACCCATCAAACAGCACATACGAAAAAGCGTCCTCCCCACAAGTGAGCGGGTCATCGTGACACTCCCGAGTCATAGACCTTGCCCGTGCCCATTTTACCCCAGAATCAACCGACTCAGCTGCGGGGTAGTCTCGTCAATTGCGGGGGATGATCTACCGACTCGAAGCAATCGCCTTGTTTCTCGTTGGTCAACCCATCGGTGATGTTGCATTCCTCGCTGATCCGTTACCAATAATGATGAAGGTTCGGTGTATTCCTTTGCCGAGACTTGTGCCGGGGGCTTTATATACCGTCATCGTAGCTGAATTCTTGATCCCCAACTCCCTCTGCCTTCCAAGCTCATCTTTTTGCCACCCGGTATTCTTGACGCAATAATGGACACAGGCAAAGCATCCGTCCAGATGGACGAAGGCGATACAGGTCGTGAGCAAAACCTCGAGTCATGGGACTTTAACGCCCAAACTGAAGAATGGCGCAAAGACTTTGACAAGAAACTCCTCCGAAAAGTCGATATGCGACTAATGCCGACTCTCGTGGTCATGTATCTCCTCAACTTTCTCGACCGCTCGAATCTCGCACAAGCAAGACAAGGATCCCTCGAGAAAGATCTCGGCATGTCTGGCACAGACTTCAATCTCGCCACGTCGATTTTCTTCGTGGGATATCTACTCATGCAACTCCCATCCAATCTCATCCTCACAAAACTTCGGCCGTCGCTGTACCTTAGCGCGTCTTGTTGTCTCTGGGGCGTGGTGTCGACGTGCAATGCTGCTTCTGATAGTTTCACCCATTTGATTGTGATTAGATTCTTTCTGGGTTTTGTGGAAGCGCCGTTTTTTCCTGGGGCGGTGTTTTTGATGAGTTCGTGGTATACTAGAGCTGAACTTACTAGACGGATTGCGTGGCTTTACTCTGGAAATGCGTTGGCGAATATGTTTGGCGGTGTTCTTGGTGCGGCGATTCTGGGAGACCTTGAGGGAGCGCATGGCATCGCGGGTTGGAGATGGCTGTTCATCATCGTCAGTTCAATCTTGACACTGAAGTTACAAAGCTAATAATGAACAGGAGGGTGTAGCCGCCATCGGATTCTCCTTCATCGCCTCAGTCGCTCTGCCCAATTATCCTCACACCACCAAATGGCTCACCGAAGAAGAGCGCGCATTCGCAGCATGGCGCTTGGCACAAGATATCAGCGAAGTCGATGCATACGGCGAAAAGACAATTTGGGACGGTGTCAAGATGGCTGTACGCGATTATCGCCTCTACCTGTTCGTGCTTCTTCAGCACGTCAGCTTGATTTCCCAGACATTCCAATACTTCTTCCCGACTATTGTTGGAACGCTTGGTTATGGAAAGATTACTACTCTGTGGCTCACTGCTCCGGCTTGGGTAAGTTGAACATGTTGTCGATTGATTGTAATGGTTTTGCTGACTCTTCTTTAGTTTGCGACTTTCCTGCTCTCGGTGTGCGTCACGTTAAGCTCTGCCAAGACGAACGATAGATCTCTTCATATCATTTGTCTCATGTTAGTAGCAGCCATCGGAAATGCCATCGCAGCTGGTACAACCGTTGTCGGAGCTCGCTTCTTTGCCATGTTTCTCATGCCCATGGGCTCCGTTGCTTCTTGTAAGTGCATCATTCCACTGTTCTGGATTTTCAACTGACACTCGACAGATCAAATCATCGTATCATGGGTCGCGAACTCTTTCCCCCGTCCTCTGGTAAAGCGCTCAGCCGTCATCGCTATTTGCAACATGATCGGCAACACAGCGAGTATCTACGGATCTTACATGTATCCCAGCAAAGACGGCCCCCAATACACACCAGGCGGTAGCGCCAATGCAGCGATCTGTGTTGTCGTCGCTCTTCTTGCTCTGTTGCTACGATATGTTCATAAGTGGGAGAACAAGAAGTTGGACAAGGCAGAGGCTGAAGCGAACGTCGTGGCTACCGAGGACGGAAAGGTCGATATGGCTGGTACCACGGGGACTCAACGCGCAGGGTTTAGGTATATTTACTAGGCTATTATCTAATACTCACAGATTATACAAGACCTTTATCCATATCTCCAGATACTTAATTTCTTACCAGACCTTTTCCTACCGTTCTAGTGTCACGCTACTGACAATGACGCCACCTCAAAAACTACCCCAGTAATGCTTATCATAGTCCCCGCTCGGCTTCCACAGAGCAGCTGGCGTATAGACCGGAATGGGTACATCAGCTAGAATAGATAGTCAGCGCATACACAGTTAAAGCTCATCAAGTAACTTACTTCCATAGCCAGTGCTTGCAGCAGCCCACGTAGGAAACGATGGAGTTGTCCAGCCAGTAGGTGTAGCGGTGACAGTGTACGTTCTAGTGTATGCGGTCGGTGTCTGACCAGAAGAAAGCGACTTGATACCATTGGCTTGTCCATAGGAATTATCGCCATGGCCAAAGATGTTGCTAATCTTATTCACGACTGATGCTCCCGATTCGGTCCAGATACTAAAGTCTTCAACCGTGACGTTGGTGGCGAATGATAGATCATTGACCACCAGGAAAAGAGGAGGACGCTTAGAACCATCAGCGACAGATCCTGTAACACAACAGTCAGTAATTGAAGTCTGTTGCAATCATTCTTGTGCATACCGGAGAAGTTCTTGAAGACAAGGTTACTCAAAGCGACGGCTCCTGTATCAGGTTCAAAGGTATTCTGCCAATACTGATTGATGTCCAAGCCGTAAAGAGAAGCCTTGGAACGGAAATTCTCAAAGGTAATGTTGGTCACGTAGCCAGACCCGCCTGGGTAAGTCTTGATGAAAGCAATGTTGTTTCCCTGAATGATGTTGATGTTTCGCGCATGCTAGAAGAACTTAGTCAACCTCGTCATGACTTATAGGCTAGGTCTTACTTACGATATTAGCGATAGATGCAGAGACGTTAAGACTGCCGATCGAGATACCGGACCCAGCTTGGTTGCAAACCAAGTTCTCGATAAGAGCATGGTTAGACGGGCTCTTGACCGACACGCATTCGTCGCGATTCGTAACCTGATATGATAAGTACATGATCAATGAGCTTCAAGGGAGAAAATCGTACCTCGATGTCGTGAATCCAATAATTGGTACCAACCACGTCAACACCATCATAAGACCCTAGGTTGGCGCCTCGGATGGTGAGGTGATATACCTCGAGGTTCTCAGCAAAGTCAAAGACAATGTGAAACTTGGGGCTGTCGACGAGGATAATGTCGTGGACAGAAGTGTTGATCGGTGAAATTATTCTGACAAGACGGGGACGGAAAGTGCTAAATTGAAGGTGAGCATTTTTCAAAGATTACTGTATCAAAGGGAATGACTTACTTTGCCAGGTTTCTGTAGATGTATCCTTGTCCCTGAATAGCACCCTTCCCATTCTGTGAATAAAACTCAAAGTCGACAGCTGGTAGCCCTGTTAGGACAAACACAATGGAGTAGCAGATGATTCACGTACGGTTTATAATAGTGAGTCCATTCTGCAAGAATTGACCATCGCCTTCACCATTGATAGTCGCGTTCAGCAGCTCAACACCCGCAAAGCCCTGCAATACCAACTTACGATCAACAGTCCAGTTCCCACCATACGCCAAGGTAATCAGCCCGTCGAGCTGCAACGCCCAGTTTGTGCCGTTTGAAAGCACGACTGAGCGTTTGATCAGGTACTGTCCATCAGGGATGACTAGACGGCTTCCGGCGTTTGGGAGGACGCAGGTCTTGAATGTCTTCTCGATTGCGTCGGCTGCGTCAGTGGAGTTGTCGCTGACGGCGCCGTAGCTGAGAATGTTGCACTCATGGGTTTTTTGGGAGAGGGCTGTGAGGGGGCCGACTGGGCCGGTGAGTTGAGCGGTTGCTAGGATGGCTGAGAATAAGCCTGAGAAGAGAACGAGTTTCATCTTGAGAAAATCTTATCTTGGATGTCAAAATTCCTTTGACCTCCAAAGTCTGGTCTGATATATATACTCATCTCAAGAACCGACGCCCGATTCAATACCTACGCGGGCTGGTTCAGAAGCTATCACTAATACCCAACATGAGCACGACGTATGGTCTTCATCTTACCTTTCTCCTTAGACCATAATGTCATTGCCGTTGTTCCGGTCAGGTTTACAAAGCACGGTCTACAGAGACAGTCACTTCACTCTTACCATCACATCTCGCAATGTTGAAACCTACACATACACATAGCTGATACCATCTCGGGCCATCGCTCCTTTCCGAGACTAGAGGATGTCGCGATTATTCCAAGCTTTACTCTATCAAGTCCTAGAAACCCAGAGACTCCCTGCATGTACCAGTACATTTGCTAAATCCTCCTTGTCGAAACTCATACCTTTGGGGGTTCCTGACAGTCGGAGCCGAATCCCTACACCTCGGCCGTTCAGACCCATGTTATTACCAGAAATAGCGCGGATGTCACAATCGCTTGTACTGGTCCTCATTGGTGCGCTTTTTCTGATGCCGCGGATGAACCAATCTGACAGCTGGGCACTAGGTTGTTTGCACACTTGATCGACATGGTTGAGGCTCAATTCTGAGTAGTTTCACGATGTGAGGATGATAAGCACGGATATTCGGCACCGTCATGATGTCGGTTACATATCATCAACTGTTTGATTGCGTGGGATGTTGTGATATATATTTATTGCTGGATGGCGACATAGTCTTGTTCGTCACGCCATCGCCAGCCTTGACATTGATGAGCACCCCAAACCCTAAGCAAGAAAGAAAAGAGCAATAAAGACAAGAAGATTATCTAAGGTACTCAAATTCTGGCTTAGAGTATAGCAGTATACACCAACACTCAGCTATTCACTTTCACCACTCAACATGACGGCAAAAAACGTCCTCCTGCTTGTCGCAGACGACTTAGGCAAACAACTAGGCTGCTACGGCCATCCCAATGCAAAAACCCCAAACATCGACAACCTCGCTTCCCAAGGTGTACGGTTCGACAGAGCCTTTGCAAGCACCGCTTCATGCAGTGGAAGTCGCTCTACCATCTACACCGGGCTACACACCCACCAGAATGGACAATACGGCCTCAACAGTGGAAAGCACCATTTCATGACCTTTGATCACATCCAGTCCGGTCCAGCCATCTTAGCCAAGAACGGTGTGAGGACTGGAATCATTGGCAAGATTCACGTTGGGCCTGATGCTGTGTATCCTTGGGAGTGGAGAGCTGAGAGTTTGACGAGAGATGTCTGGTGGTCTTCGCAAAAGGCGAAGGAATTCTTTTCTGCGACCAAAGAAGATGGGAGACCGTTTGTTTTGACGGTTGGATATCATGATCCGCATCGTGATCGGACGCGTGGTGGCTTTGGGAATGATGAGCCTGTTGATGAGCGTGTACGAAGTGTCAAGTACCGCTCTGAAGATATGGTGGTTCCTGAATTCTTGTCAAATACTCCTGGAGCAAGACACGAGCTTGCGGAGTATCTGGAAGCCATAAGTCGCTTGGATCAGGGCATTGGCTTTATCCTCGATGAGCTCGAGAACGCAGGCCTTGCTTCGACTACGTTGGTTATCTTCATGAGTGATAATGGGCCTCCGTTTATGAATTCAAAGACAACTTTGTACGACTCGGGTGTTCAGCTACCACTTATTGTGCGGCACCCTGATTTCAAATCTGCTATGAACACAAATCTGGTGTCGTATGTGGACATTCTACCAACCATACTGGACTGGACACTTGGTCAGGCCACTGAGGAGCCCAAGAAGCAACTATCAGGCCGCTCGTTTCTTGAGATTCTCAAAGAGGAAACGGATCTTGACGCATGGGACCATGTTTTCGGCTCACATACCTTCCACGAGTCTACAAACTACTGGCCCACCCGCTTCATCCGCACGCGACGCTACAAATACCATCGCAACATCGCATGGAGACTAGACTTTCCATTCGCAAACGACATCTACGGCTCATTAACATGGGAAGATATTCGCAACTCAGAAGATAGTCCCAAGAAGATTGGGCAGAGAAACCTGAAAGATTACTTTTTCCGCCCTGCTGAGGAGCTGTATGATCTGGAGAAAGACCCCCAGGAAGTTGTGAATCTCGCTAAAGACCCCAAGTATAAAGAGGTTCTGGAGGAGTTGAGGGGTAGGCTTGAGGATTGGCAGCGGAGGACGAATGATCCTTGGCTTTATCGTGATGGAGTTTCTGTGCTGTTGAATAAGCATCATCTTGATGCTGGGTTGGAAGTTCCTGATAAGTGGGATCTTGATGTTGAGCATCCTGAGACGAAGGGGATTGCAAAGTATAAGAATCTGCCATTTGGTATAGCGGGGACGAGAGATTGATCACAGTACTGAGTATCCTTCTGGAGCTATTAAAATTAGTTTCGCTGTATTTGATGTATGTCAGGAGCGGTGTGTCAATTAGCCATCATAGGATTCCTGCTTTACTTTTAAAACGGTTGCGAATATCCAAACGCGTAGGTGTATCTTCTTCGCCTGTCACAGCCACGTTGAGCCTTTTGTGTCTCAGCTTTCACGATAGACGATTTATTAAATTACCCTTCTGACTGCTCACGGGCGATATCGGAGTGCACAGAATGCGTCACTGGCCGATGCACATTGGCTCATGCGCCTGGGAAAGCCTTGTAACTTCACCGCAACGGCATATCGTTTGTCAACCCGACTAACCGTCTATACCCCCAATGAAACCCCCATCCTTTGTATCTATACATTCCACTTCACGGTAGGGTCAGTACATAGCTCCGGGTGGCATCCCGCATACGGAAATAGGTGTTGGGGGTAGCCGGTCAATCCCCATTTATCTCCATAATGTCGTGATGGCTTCTCGGATCATCGGTGCCGAGATGAACAAGGTAGTACGCTTGAATTGATGGTTATCTCTGAAACTGGATCCTCGGCTGGTCACACCATTTGCACGCATCAGCACGTTGAAGATGGCCTCCTACGCTGGGTATAAGTCAGATTATCAAAGGGTTGACATATAAGAGGGATAACAGCCGCTCTTAAAAACTAACAATCACCAAATTCATTTTGTAACTTCTCAAATATCTTAAGGACCATTCGGCCTCTCATTGCCAGAATGGCTCACCCTAGTCATCAAGCCATTGACACAAAGGCACCATCTTTTGAGATCACCTCTCCCAAAGATGAACCAACAGATCTGGTAGAGCCTCAAGACACAAGCAGAAACATCGGTATCTGGGAAGCCCTCACTCATCGCACCAAACCCGCCGATCTCGACGCCATCGCCACAGAGCGCAGCGTCTTCGACGATCCGCACCTCTCCCAATTCTACCAACCCCCTCCAGAGTACGAAAACTTCCATCGCTTCGACCCAACCGAACGATGGACGTACCGCGAAGAATACGCCGTCCGCCGTAAAACAGACCTCAAGATCTTTATCTGGATCCTCGTCATGTTCTTTGGTCTTAACATAGACCGCGGTAATCTCGGCAACGCAGCTGCTGATAATCTACTCGACGATCTTGGCCTCAACACCAACGATTTTAACAATGCGCAGAACATGTATCGTATTGGATTTCTGGTCGCGGAGATTCCGTCGCAGATGATCGGCAAGCGTCTTGGTCCTGATCGCTGGATCCCTGTTCAGATCATCCTCTGGAGTTTAGCGTCGGGCGGACAGTTCTTTATGCATAACCGTGCGGGATTCTTTGCATGTCGTTTTTTCATCGGTTTGTTCATGGGCGGGTTTATCCCAGACTCGATTCTGTACCTCTCGTACTTTTATAAAAAGACCGAGATGCCTATTCGTCTTGCGCTTTTCTGGTTTGTGGATTCCATGTCTGGTGTTGTTGCTTCGTTCCTGGCCTACGGTATCCTACACATGCGCGGTGTCGCGGGTAGAGAAGGCTGGCGGTGGTTGTTCCTTTTGGAAGCTTTGGTCAGTTTGGCAGTTGGCGTTCTGAGCTTCCTCTTCCTCGTGCCTGGACCAACACAGACCAAGACGTGGTGGAACCCTGGTGGCTACTTTACCGAGCGCGAGGAGAAGATCATTGTCAATCGTGTCCTCCGTGATGATCCGTCCAAGAGCGGTATGCATAACCGCGAACCGATTACGTTGGGGATGCTTTGGAAGAGTCTTAAGGACTATGATCTCTGGCCCGTGTATGCTATTGGCATACTGTTTGAGATTCCGACTGCGCCGCCAAAAACTTATCTGACATTGTCGCTTCGAGCTCTGGGCTTTAGCACTTTCAACACTACGCTCTTGGCGATCCCTGCTACAGTTTTCGCTGCTGTCAACATGCTCTGGATCACCTTTCTCACCGAGAAGTTCCACCAGATCGCGCTATTTGGTCTGCTAACCCAGCTCTGGGTTCTCCCATTGCTTATCGTCGAGTATACCTCGGTCCAGAATCTATCGCATTGGGCCCAGTACGCTGTGGCATTCTTGATCATTGGCCAACCCTCCGTCCATGCAGCCCAAGTTGGTTGGTGCTCCAGACTATCTGGCTCAGTGCGAACACGAGCCATCAGTGCGGCTTTGTACAACATCACCATCCAATTGTCGGGCATTGCGTCGTCCAATATTTATCGGGAGGATGATAAGCCGCTCTATCATCGCGGAAACAAAAACTTGATTGGTATTACGGTGGGGACTATCTTTGCATATGCTTTTGCCAAGGGCTATTATACCTACCGGAATAAGTCTAAGAGGAGCAAGTGGGAGAGCATGACTGCGCATGAAAAGGTGAATTACCTCGACAATACTAGCGACCAGGGTAACAAACGTTTGGACTTTTTCTTTGATAGCTAGTGGATTTTGATGTAAATAGATCACCAACCTATGTAGGATCTTCTCTACTTTCAGTAGCAAGACAAAGCGAAGGGTATAGCATGGCACGCGTATCATGCCCTGGTCCTGTCCAAAGGCGGCTTCAGTGCAGGGTAGCTCGACAGAACATAACAGAAGGGTTATCAAAAACAGCAGGCCTTGTAGATGGCCAAAGTCGCTTTGAAGAACGAATAGATATGCAAAGCTTCTGGTGAAATTGACTGTGAGCTAGTTCATGGTGTTGCGACGAATCATGCGACCGAGAAATATGAGAAGCTGGATTCTCAAGTCAATGAGCCCTTCCGTGCGTTCCTCGGTGAATCAAGCCCATGTACGTACATCACTACTGTTGTCTAGTACCAAGATCGTTGGTGATACTGCACGTGCTATAATCCACCAAAGTACAAAAGCAAGCGCTGCAAATAGTGACCAAGACCATAACTTAAGCATAGTTAGATAGCCACGGAGCAAAAAAACAAGCTTGGATCTGTGATCGGCATTAATCCCCTATCTTTTTAGTCGCCGTAACGATTCCTCCAATCATTCCCCGTCAAGCCCGCTCTAGGGTCACATTGCGTCTTTAACCTTCACGATAAGATTAAAAACAGCACCATCGGCTCTGTGTCCGAGAAAAGAAGTCTATCCAATAAGCTTAACTTACCTGCCGAACTAGGACTGGCCTACCCCCCGCCAAGCATTGCGAAAGATATACCTTGATCCAATAAGATTCAGTGTGTTAGAACTTTTGCAAGACACTATTCGTGCTTGGTACTTTCTTAGGTTGCAATGGAGAACCTTGGTGGTGCCTGTGGAGGTGATCATAGGTTCTGATAACGGAGCGGGTGTGCGGTAGACACCTTCCAGATCTGGGGTGGACAACGAATGCCGTCACTATCGCCAAGTTGAGATAATGGTTTCGGTGCGACGCTGGGGAGAATGTGATTGGTGATGGGGAGATCGCGAGGCGCGAATGTGCATTGACCCTCCGGCTGTGGTCGCTTATGGTAGGATTGCCGGTATACGTGATCTGCAAAGATTCCAACACTTCTTCCCCAAATAGCAATACCGCTGGTTGCTGCATAAAAGGCACCTTTCCTCGCCCAACATGTTGCTCCCTTCACTCCATCCCCAACTATCATCCCCAATCTTTCATGATGGTCAAGTCCACTCTCCTCCTCGGCGCCCTCGCCGCTATCACCTCCTACGTCGCCGCCAAGGAGATAAAGGTCGACGAGGAGAAGGCCGCTAGGCTATACGACTCGGGCGAGGTGCACAACAAGCTCATGGCCAGCAAGAAGGCTGTCTGGGCCAAGCAAGAGGCCGCTGGTGCTTTCGCCAGCGAGCAGTATCCCAAGCTCGGCTACACAAAGTGTGTCGACGGTTACGCAGAGGCTATAAAGGGCGATGCCAACAACACCTTTGCCTGCCACAACGTTAGTATCACCCCTCGTATAACAACTCGTCAAACTGGCTAACGAATCTCTAGGCTGATCTTTACTCGTTCTTGAGCCACGCTGCGCTTGGTAGCACCGGCGGTCGAGGCTCGTCCTCGTGGGGATGGACTTCCGATACCGGACGTGAGTTTGTCGCTATCGGTCAGTACGACGGCACTGCATTCGCAGAAATCACCAAGAAGGGACAGCTCGTCTATCTCGGTCGTCTGCCTGAGTACTCTGTCCCCTCCCAGTGGCGCGAGATCCGCACGTACAAGAACTACGTCATCATCGGATCCGAAGCCGTTGGCCACGGTATTCAGATCTTCGACATGAAGAAGCTTCTCAAGATCAACCCCAAGCGCCCTGTTGTCTTTGACGCAAAGAATGATCTTACAAGCCACTTTTCTGCGTTGCTGCCTGTTGGTCGGGCGCACAATGTTGTTGTCAATGAGGAGTTGAAGTACGGTGTTGCTGTTGGTGCTCAGCCGCGCACTGACCCCAACTGTCTCTCTGGACTTAACTTCTTTGATCTTACTGATCCTTCTAACCCGGAGTCTCTTGGATGCGCCAAGGGCGATGGATATGTTCACGATGCGCAGTGTCTTGTTTATCGTGGTCCTGATAAGCGCTACCAGGGCCGTGATATCTGCTACGGATACAATGAGGATACCCTGACAATCTACGATGTCACCGACAAAGCTAATGTCACCAACATCATCTCCAAGATCTCTTACGAGGGTGCTTCTTACACACATCAAGGTTGGGTTCTCGACACTCAAAACCAAGAATTCCTTGTCTTGGACGACGAACTCGATGAGCGTGATGGTAAGGGCCCTGGTTCTGACGGTTATCCCGTTACTTTCATCTGGGACATCCGTGATCTTGAGAACCCCAAGCAGACCGGTGTTTTCAAACACCCCACCAAATCCATCGATCACAACCAGTACGTCATCAACAACTACATCTACCAATCTCACTACGGCGCTGGCCTCCGCGTCCTTGATGGTCGCTCCATTCCTCAGGATCCCACCGGTGCTGGTGTTTACGAAGCCGCTTGGTTTGACATCTACCCCGAGGATGATGCTCTTCCCGGCGGTGGCACTGTTGCTTTTGTCGGAACTTGGTCTTCTTATGCTTACTTCAAGTCAGGATACATCTTCATCAACACTATTGAGCGTGGTGCTTTCGTCGTTAAGCTTACCAAGGATGCTTTCAAGAAGCCAAAGAACTAGAAGGTCATGGTGCTTCACGCTGGGTTCAAGTTGTGTTGGCAGAAATAGTCATATAGTTCGCAAATCAAAACAGAAATCAATAATTCCATCTACCTACTGCGCGAATTCCTGAATCTAAAATACTTACCAGTTTACCCTTTCCCTTTCCCAAGCTTCCCGAGCTAGTAAACTACCATCGATTCCGATCTTACTCTGCCTGCTCAGTCGAGTCTTCCGCAAACCATGGATGACGGAGGATCTCGTCAGCTGATGGTCTCTTGGCCGGATCGTACTGAAGAATCCATCGGATAAGTTCCTTGACCTCCTGCGCCTCCTCCGCTGCCAGATCTGGGCACTTTTCGTCAAAGGCCTTCTCCATAGTTTCCAACTCAGCTGGATCCGTCATAACAGGGTCTTCACCCTCAGGAACACCACCAATCAACCAGTTGTACATGTTTCCATCTTCAGTGTAATAGAACGACGAGGTCTTCCAGTGGCTGAAAAGTTCTTCGGGTAGCGGACCGAGCTTTTCTATGATCTCAAGAAGATGTTCGTCGTTAAGTGAAGTGTCGCGTTTACCTGGGCCCCATACATAGAAAATGCGCCGTCCAGTGATCATTTCGAAAAGGATGCATCCAAAGCTCCAGATATCCTGACTTTCGTGAAGCTCACCTTTCAGAATTAGCTCGGGAGCTCGCAGACCGAACGGAACGATAGACTTCTTGGGAGGATCGTTGAAGAAATATGCTGCAAACTGTTAGTTAAAGTTCTTTTAAGGAAGGGGGAATTGTACTTACCTCCACCCATATCTGATAGCTTTACCTTGAGGTTCTCATCAATGATGTTCCACTGCCCATCAAGGCCTGTGTAGTTGGACAAAGGCTCTGCGGCATACAGGTTCTGAGGTGCCCATTTATCCTTTTTGCCGTCTTTTCTCACAACTAAGTCTCTTCCATAAAAACGATCGTCCCCCTCCTCGTTTTCATCCTCTTCGGGTCCCAGGGCTGCTTCATCATAGGAATCGATGTTTTTAAGTGAAAAAAGGACGTTCCCTGGCTGAAAGTCTCCATGAGATATGCCGTTCTTATGAAGAAAGTCCAATCCCTTCAAGACGTCCCTAAAGATGTGTTTCGCGGTCCGAAGCGGGTACTGCTCTTTATCACCCCACATTCTACATCTTCCTGGAGGGAACAGAAGCATCTGACAGAACGACGGGCCCATTGCCTCGAAAACAAGACATTTGTGCGTGCCGTTCGGGCCTTCGTGTTCAAACTCGTCGAGAAGTTGCGTGATGTACTGGGCTGACTCAACAGGAGCGAATTTGGTAAGATGGTGCAAAATCTGCAATTCTTGGGACTGTTCCTCTTCATCTGAGATGAGAATCTTCAGAGCCACAAATCGGGAGTTCCTATCTACAGTGTTAGTGAACGAGTGATTGGTAGGGGTTGGGGGATGAACTGACTTCAAGTCATGCGCGAGCCAGACAGTAGAGAAAGACCCTTCTCCAAGTTTCCGAATAACCTTGTACTGGCCATCATTGAAGACATCTCCAAGCTCAACCGGATGAAGGCCACCAGGATAATATTCATCTGCAAATTCACAAGGCGAACTTCCGTTCTTGAACCTTCGTTGACCTCGTGTAGGGGTGGGAGGAGGAGAGTTGCTCATTTCTTCGGCCATGTTGATGAGTGTTGGAAAGATCGAGATGGTGTTGTGTAAAATGATTGCTGTGGAAAGAGGTTACTGTGCGAAAGATTTTGCGGTGTGAAGAGGCTGTTGTGGAAAAGCTGTCTGAAGAAGCTACTGGGTAAAAGATTTGGGATTTAGGCCGCGAGGGAGGGGAGATTATATATGCTGCTGAGATTCATCAAAGACTGCTGTTCTCATGGAGTGAATCATTCGGCGTGCCCCGCAACAATGAACAAACCAACAAACACAACAAAGTCGACTAACCAACTGATAAACGAGTTACAGTAAAGTGGTGCTATGGGTTGAAGAAATGCGTGAACAAACTCCTTGCGCCAGGAACAAACTGGTAAAGCAAAGAACGAAATAAATGTCTCTGGATTCATCGGTTTGTCAGGCAAATCTGTGGATACTCGCCTAGCCCTGTGCAACGGTAACAGCTATTCCTAAGTCTTTGTTCACGTCACCACTAGCACAACAATCCACGAATCCCAAACAGTCTTGGTATGAAGGGATCAGTTTCTTAGCGTGTAGCGTTGAGACTTTGTTCGATTAGCACTGTTCTTCTTCCATCCACTGATCTTGGGAGGAAAACTCCATCTGGAAATTGGAACCAAACAACACTGGACACCATGTTCAGGTCTACGATCACAAGTGGATAGGTTGCGTTCATATTCAAATATATAACAGTACAAGAACAGCTTCGTCGTTCAGTTGAAACAACTTCTCCGCGACCTGCTTCGGCCTTTTGATTATTTCATATAATATTACCATGTACGTCATACGCTATGTAGAGTACCAACTGCATCTTCTTGCATACCCAACATTTTTGTTTTTGAATACTAGAAAGCCTCGCTCTTATCACCCCTCTGCACGGATCTAACCCAAGAGGTAAGTGAACCGTCCTCGCCCAAGATGGACACCGACAATGTGACCTTCAACCCAGAAAGTATCTACAAAAAGCAGCCGGCTATGAAGGTCAATGTGGCCAATGCCGTCGTTGCCAAGGCTCCTCCTGGAGCCGTGTATGCCACTGTTGTGAATGGCTATCACACCAGCCGAATGGACAAACGAAGCCATTGCACTGTAGACTACTATGATGGCAATAGAGGGTTCATCATCCGGGACCATGTTGTCTAGTGCCCTTGGAGGCATTATCCGGGTGTATGATGCCAGAAACCTTCGGGTTTGAGTTCTTTGGCGCTCTTCTTTGTATGAAGGTAAGTGGATAAATTACTGTGATAGGGCGATGAGGTGAGTGCCTCAGTCGCGCAAAGGTAGAGAGGACAAATGGGATAGTTTTCTGTTCTATTTAGGCAAGCTATAACCTGGCGGATGGTTCTATAGTCAGATAGCATGTTTGTCTTTAGGCGCTAGATGTTTGTAGTAAATAGAGCAAGACAACTTCCGAACAGAAAACTTCCCTTTCCATTTTGAGTATCTCGCGGCTTCATCCGAATCTCTTTCGTCAACTACTTAACCCGATCTTGGTAGTGATGTTCTGTATGCTACGTCAACCCACTTCCTATACTACATATCATCGGCTCGACGGTCACCTTGATCCGAAAAATGCATGAAGCGATATGATTAAATATGTATAATGCCGATTAACCCATAAAAGTCATCCAGTCAAAAGACGGATAAATAGATTGTTTCACACCCTTCCACGGAAGAATTCCCGTCATGCTCGTCTCAGGTTTCACCTCATGGCCCGACAAGGAAATTGCGGGCTCTCGATTCCGAACTAACCGCAACACCCCCTGCACGGCCAATGACAACCTCAAGCAAGAGAACCGCCCTGTTTCAGGCTTCAGTCCCTAATATCGTCCGTCTCTCTCTTTCAGCTCATATATAGATCTCGCATCGTCCCTTTATTCTTGGCATCTTGGCTCTTCACTTCACTTCTTTCAGTCTATACTTCAATTCTCGTATACCTTTTTTCATCATGCTTCGTCGAGTTGCTCTTGCTGCACTTTCTGTGCTGCCCCTCGCCCTCGGCCAGGTCGCTGAGGATTTCGAGAGCGGTTGGGATAAGGTCGCTTGGCCTACTTATGCGCCTGATTGCGATCAGGGCGGTAGTGTCGAGCTTGACAAGACTACTGCGCACAGCGGAAAGAACTCTATCAAGGTCACTGGTGGACCCAATGGTTTCTGCGGACACAAGTTCTTTGGAACTGATGCTGTTCCTGAGGGCCACGTCTACGTCCGAACTTGGATGTAAGTTACGAGCTGAACATGCCAAGAGAACAGCTACTGATCAGCTTTTGTGATTATAGGAAGACTGCCAAGGCTTTTGATGACTCGCACGTCACCTTCATCACCATGCCTGACGCTGCGCAGGGCAAGGGCAAGCATCTCCGCATCGGCGGCCAGAGCAAGATCATGATGTACAACCACGAATCCGACGACGCTACTCTTCCCGACCTTTCCCCCGACGGAATCGCCGCGTCCAAGAGCATCCCCGCCAACACCTGGCAGTGCCTCGAGTACCACCTCTCCCCCGATGGTACCATCGCCACCTGGCTCAACGACAACCCCGTGCAGGGCCTTGTCTACAAGCCCGAGGCTCCCAGCTCTTATGCGAACGGCTGGGCCAGGAGCAAGCCTAAGCCCAAGGTTCAGGGTGTTTACTTTGGTTGGGAGTCTTATAGCGGTGCTGTCAACACTTTCTGGTTTGACGACATTGCTATTGACTCTAAGCGCATTGGATGTGCTGTCAAGAAGTAAGCTTGGGTTGGTTGTGATGGAGGATATATGAGATTGAGTGTAGGAGTTGCCAGGTGCAACATTCTTGTATCTATTTTGAGAGTATTTACATACGACTTATTTATTCCGATTGCGATCCCGTGACTCAAATTCTTCATTCGGGTATAGGTTCAATTAAATGGGTGCGATCATTATGGTGTTACCCGTGAACTTAGAACCATGCCTCCGCCGACCTTCTCAATAACCATCCGAACAGCCCAGATCGCTTACTGAGTGCCCAGCGCAAAGTTCCTCCTGGTACCGTAAAACCCGACGTCCAATGTAACCATATCATCCAAGTAACCCAGGTCAACCTTTGACAGGCTATCATCATCTTCACCAAAGAACTTGGCTACTCTCTTCGCAGTCCATTTAGGGTTTTCATCCGCTACTCATCAATCAGCTAGGTCCTTTATCAGTGTTCGTAGAAAAACTCACCAACCCAGTGCCCAGCTTTCGGAATGACATCAATCTCGAGGTCAGATGAAACCGGTTCAAAGGTTTGTTTCAGAACCGACTTCAATCCCAAACTCGCCTCCCCGCCCATGCCGAGCAGCGGCACGCTCAATTTGCTCTCATTCAACGCAGCCTTGAAGAAATTTCCATCCTGATAAACAGTTGAACTTGAGAACGGTCCAAGCATAGCTCTCAGAAACCCTGGCTTCGAGATACTGCTCGTGTATCTGTTGACTGTTTCTTCGCTAAAACTCTCAACGCCAGAGTAACTCCCATGGTAGAAATACCACTGCAAGAATTGCTTTTCCTTGCCTGACATGAGAAACTCGGCTAAATCAGGTACTTGGAAGAAAGCCAACTGCCAGTTCTGATAAAGATCCCAGAACGGCGCTGGATTGGATGACTGTTCATATGTGAAGCCGGGAAGAACATACTCCGCTAGAGCAAGTCTCTTGACGAGATCTGGATACTTGATCGCCAGTGCCGTTGCCATCCCGACACCTTTATCATGCGCAAACACGTACGCAGAAGTAATATTCAAGAAATCTAAGACGCCTTTGAGATCTTCTGCTGATGCAGCGGCTGTGTAGTTTCCATCCGGTGGAACACTCGAATCACCAGCGCCTCGGTTATCGGGGGCAATGACGGTGTAGTTCTGAGCTAGGATGGGGCCGATGAATTGCCATGTCAGACTGTGTTGGGGATTTCCGTGGACGAGAAGAAGAGGCGGTCCTGAGCCAGCGTAGCGGAAGTGAATGCTAACGTCTTGCAGCGCAACTCGGCCGTGAGCCCACGTGTCGAAGGATGAAGTCGCTGCTACGACAGAGGCCAATGAGGCAAAGGCGAGTTCAAAGAAGCGCATCTTCACCGATATCTCAACGAAAAATGAAGCAATTAATGAACCAAGCGGTGAATCTGATCATCATCCATTGTTCCCCCTTTTTATACCGAAGGCAATATATCATCTCACTGCATAGCTTCGCGGGCAATGACATAGCTCCAGCTCTGGTTTTCAAGCTCCGGATGCTCCTTTCGGGAGGTGGGTCTTGATCACTGCAACTATTCGCTGACAATCCTGTAGGATCGATAAATGAAATTGATATGCTTAAAAATTGGTGGGCTAGAGAAGATCTAATTGGTTCAGATGCAAGATGCTTACGAAAACCGGCTGACAAACCTTGCGGCTTATGGGCTTTTACCAAAAGGACTTTCGGATGTGACTTCATAACATTGGCTTGGCCACTCAAAACTTGGCCACTCGGTAGAGACCTATCGCTCTAAATGCTTATTCACAAAGGCACTAATCATCTTTCGTCCCTCTGCACCCTCACTATGCGGGAGTAAAGGCCAGACATGAAGCATCCCCTCCTTCTCAACATACACCAGCCGATCTGTCTCCACACTCCCCGCCGGAGACTCATCCACGTCCTTACCCAGTAACTTGGACTTTAACCGTCTGGCATCAGCACAGAGCAAATCCCTCGGTCCACCGAACATCAACAACGGTGGAAGTTTATCCATGTCGCCGTATAGCGGGCTGACGAGGGGATGCTTGATCGGCAAGTCTCCTGCAAACATCTTGCTTGAGATGCGAAGCCCCGTTACACCGAGCCAGAAATCAATCTTGGCGAGACGGAGGGCTTCGGAATGATCGACTGCACAGTCGAGAAGAGGCGCTATCAAAATCAACGAGCGCACTTTTGCGAAGAGTTCTGGCGCTGTGTCTCGGAGATGGAGAGTCGTTGATAGAGCGAGTGTACCGCCTGCTGAATCACCCGCTATGCTCACGATAGGCTGCTTCGATAAACGACAGATATCGACGAACCCATCGGCAAGTTTCTGCGCTGTGGCTACCGGCCTCGGGACAAGCGGATAAATCGGTATCAAGACGTCCAGATCCGTCTCGCTAGCAATCTGCGCGGCGAGTTTCCAATGCTGGGGATATATCTCCTTATAGAACGATCCGCCATGGATGTAAAGAAGAGCGTTCCGCTGCTGACTCTTTGTCTGAGAATTTGTTGTGGATATTTTGTATAGAGGCCATTCCTGCACATCTACCCGATCAATTGTGATGTTAGAGCCGAGACTGCTTGGGGGACGATGGTCTTGCGGTCGGGTGTAGGTGTTTTGAATGTCCTGGCGCGTCGCCTCTTCATCTTCCTGAGCGGCCTTGTTTGCGCGGAACCATTTTATGAGAAGGGTGACTATGGAGGCTGATATAGATGGCATTATGACAGGCGTGTTGATGTGAATGAGTCGAGAGAAGATTCAGTTTCATGAATATAGGATCGGAGAGTGATTGACTTTAATTGATCTGCAAGATGGCTTGGGACTGGTAAACCTTTAAAGATGCTGGCGCTACCCCGCAAACTTCAATAATAGATGCCTCGGCGCCTCGGGAAACAAAGAGCTAAAGGAATTAGAACAGAAAATGTATTTTTTTCCAGTTAGTTACTGGCATGGATTGCTTAAGTTCAAAGAAGCATAGCCAGTTCAGCTGATATCTTGTGGAACGAGGAGGTCCGCGGGCACGGAGTTTCGCTACCCGCGGGCACTGTCAACTTCCTGTCCATATATCGGCTGCCAACTTTGGAATTGCTCTTATATCATGCCACTGCGGCGATGGGTGCAGGTAGAGTTTCCTCTAGATCTCGAATCATTATCTACTGTGATTGAAATCCATAGAACTTGTTCTATCTCAAAGAGTCAAAGCTGCCTCTAAAATGTGAAGATTGAAGATACTAATAAAACAAAAACATAGAAATCCAATGCTAAAGATGAACTCCTGGATAATCGCAAAAGGCCTCCAGAGTAACTCTACCTGTGCGACAAGCATTTACAGTACCCTTGGACAAGTCGTCGATAGGCCAGTGGTGTAAAGGTCCGCGGGCGCCGACGACTGCTCTGCACTGTTCGACCTTTCCGGTCTCCTGACATATCTCGCATTCTCACTTCTCTTTTTCTATTGGCCTATCTTGATGATAGTCCCTGTAATCGCTGTCAACTTCAGACACCGTTCTCAAGTCTTTTGGTGTCATGTCGCCAAGTTGATCCAGGCTGTCCAGCAATTGGGCATTGCCATTGTGTCTTGGCACAAGTGAGCGCCACATCTCAAGTATCTAATCGATAAGAAAGCACAATTGATGATGATAAGAAACTTGAAGTTCAAGGGCGATAAGATAAGGATAAGGATAAGGATAAGGATTGAAATAGCATTGGTTTTTGGCTATGCTTCAGGGTAGGAGATGCCAGTTAGCACTCAATTACAAAGGTTATGGGACCTGTTCACCAACACACGGAGATACCATACTATGTCCGAATTTCATCATCATCATCGTACTATTCACATCCACAAATGCCACCGAAGAACATCCTCAATTCATGCAAGTCAACGCTGTTATCAGTACAGCAACTCGGATATGTACAGGCGATTCTCTCGGTCGCACAAAAACACCACATTATTCCCAGCCTCATCTCGTGATGTGGGCTATCGCACCGATATGTAACACGCGAATCTCGCGGTCACATCAAAGGTCCAAGCTCATCACATCTCACGAACAAAACCGGTCCCGGCGCCGTTCTTATAAAGTAATGCCGTTGAGCATATGTAACGTTGAGCGGGCCGGCTCCAGATTTCCCGAGTCATCTAAACTGGAGACATCTCGCGACTGTGGATCAACAAAGCATTAAGAGATTTTTTGTTGAGCAAGTGATATGGGGTAGATTAGAAATATCCATAACGGAGCATTTACTTTTAGTTTGAGATTCCCCGTGGAGGTGAAGGGTCCTTTTCCACAAATTTATAAATGATGTTGGTGTAATTGGTCAGAGATATCAAGTTCCCCGATATCTCTCTC
This sequence comes from Fusarium pseudonygamai, assembly GCA_013186785.1. Lineage (NCBI taxonomy): Eukaryota > Fungi > Ascomycota > Sordariomycetes > Hypocreales > Nectriaceae > Fusarium > Fusarium pseudonygamai. Next base: position 55,587 of record JAAQRH010000177.1, read on the forward strand.
GTCGCTCTATTACATACTCTTTACTACATTCAACGTGCGAAATCAGATGGTTCACCTCGATTAAAAGACGTCATTCGTTGATCTTACTAAGCGTCCAAATACCGGACAACGGATCGACCGAGAGCGCCACGGGATAAATGATCGACGGTGCTTCTCCCCTAGAAATTTTCTAGAACGATTCGAATCGCCCAAGCCCGGGACAGTCTGTCAGTAAGCTTTCCGGCCTGCATCTCTCAAATCTGAACTCCGAAGACTATTTGAAGCTTAATCTCTTACCCAGCGTCGATTAAAAACGTTCTAGACGATGTAGATGATACCACCAGGCTCCGCAATCTCCCGCAAACACCTCTCGTCTGGCGCAGGCAACAAGATACTAGCATCGCGAAAGTGCCGTTTTTGCCGTTCGCGACCAGGGGCAGCGCGTCTCTACCGGACCCGCTGTCGTCCAATGCCGTGCATGAGCCTCATCGCTTGGCGATAAGGATTGCCTGTTGCAGTTACTCCGAGCCTTATCGCTGCGAGATTTTGCATTCTCTTGACTCGCGAGCTATGACGATTGCGGAGCTCACGGACCCCTTTCGCGGGACCCGATATCCACTGTCGACATGGCACCTCCGAAAAGAGACCGTGCCGTATTATCCGACGACCCCAAATCCTCACCGTGAGAAGAAAACATGGCCATGACAGGAAGAAAACAATCTCACGATTATTGTTGCAATGAAGCTTGGATCAACTAAATCTTATCCCCACATACGAGGGGTTTTTTCCTTCCCTTCTCCATGGGGCTCCGCAGAAATCTGGAGTCTCTAGTCTGGTTGATGAGATTGGTATAAAACCTAGCAACGAACCTCCAAACCAAATCTCCAACCCAGGCCACTTCCCCAACTCGTTCCCCAAATCCTTAAGCCAAGATGAGCGTGCCAACATACATGGGCGTCAGCGGCAAGCCCCTCGCCATCCTCCAAATCGCCGCCATCGTCGCCCCCTCCTTCGTCCTCTTCGGCTACAACCAAGCTGGCATCGGCGGCCTCCTCTCCGAAGAAGACTGGGTCAAGACCTTCCCCGAGATCGACACCGTCAACTCCACCGGCGCCGACAAGAGCTCCAAATCTACCCTCCAGGGCTTCGTCGTCGCGACGTTTGTCATCGGTGCCCTGATCGGTTCGTTGAGTTGCTCGTATACGGGTGATAAGTTTGGACGCAGGAATGTCATCTTTGCGGCGGCGATTTGCTCCTTGATTGGAGAGATCCTTGAGGCGTCGTCTTTTGGACTCGCGCAGTTCATTGTTGGACGGGTTATTATTGGTCTGGGTATTGGACAGTTGAGTTCCATTGTGCCGGTTTGGCAGAGTGAGACGTCGGCGGCTGTGAACCGTGGTCGTCAGGTTGTCTTGACGGGTCTTTTCATCTGTCTTGGTTACGTTCTTGAATCATGGATCAACCTTGGTTTCTTCGAGTTTCACCATGGTCCTGTGACATGGAGACCCCCGATCGCCATTGCCATTGCCTTCTCCCTCATCCTCATGGTCAGCATTTACTTCTTCCCCGAGAGTCCTCGATGGCTCGTTCTCAAGAACCGATCCGAGGAGGCCCGTCACGCCGTCGCTGCCCTCCGGGGTCTTCCCATCGACTCCACAGAGGTTCTCGCTGAAGTCGCTGGCATTGAGCACTCCCTCGAAGAAACCTCCGATAACGCTGCTCGTCTGGGCGACATGCTCAAGATGGGTGAGGATAAGCTCCTATACCGCTTCATCCTCTGTATCCTTCTTCAGTTCTACCAGCAGATGAGTGGTTCCAACCTGGTCAGTGTCTACGCCAACGTCCTCTTCCAGAAGAACTTGGGTATGAGCGCCGAGACTGCCAAGATTCTGACTGGAGGAGCTCTCACTTGGAAGTTCCTCGCCTCTTTCATCGCCTTCTTCACCATCGATCGTTTCGGTCGTCGCGCTGTCTTCATGATCAGCGGTATTGGCATGTCAGCCTGCATGATTGCCCTGGCCATCACCACCTCTTTCGGCAGCGAGAACAAGCCTGCCATGATTGCTGCCGGTTGCTTCATTTACCTGTACAACACCTTTGTTCCCATCGGTTTCTTGGGCGCCAACTTCTTGTACTGTACCGAAGTCGCTCCCATCCGCCTCCGAATGGCCATGTCTTCCATCTCGACCGGTAACCACTGGCTCTGGTATGTTTCTCCTACTTATTCCTATCACCGCAAATACTAACATCAGCAGGAACTTCATTGTCGTCATGGTCACCCCCGTCGCTCTCGAGAGCATCGGCTGGCAGTACTACATCGTGTACGCCGTCATCGCCGCATGCGTTCCCATCTCAGTCTTTTTGTTCTTCCCCGAGACCATGGGTCGCAACCTCGAAGAGATCGAGCTCATCTTCAAGGAATCACCCTCCGTGTTCTCAACCGTCAAGTTCGCAAAGACTCGACCTCGCAACACTCCTCAGCAATTCCTCGCAAGCAAGGAAAAGGCCGATCACCTGGAGCAAAGCGAAGACTAATTGGGGGATCAAAAATGGAAGCAAATTGTTTTTATGTTTTTTACGAAATGAAATAGCGATAGAAAAGCAGAATGCTAGTATGATTATGACATGACATGATATAGCCAAGTGACATTTATCCGGCGTCCCATCATGTGAACACGACTTGACCCCTTGTGATTTATCGCGTTAATTCGTGGATGAATTGGAAAGAAATTGTGCAATCGGAAAAGCTAAGCTGGTTTTGGTGAGCTACACCGAGTTCAATCATGAAGATCACGACAAAATACTACTCAGGTCCACACAAGCTTCTAATGCGCACGAATCATTTCCCCCTTCCCCCTCAAGACCCCTGCTCTTCTTACCCCAACTCGAAAAAACAAAGCCATGATCGACAGTTTTTAGTAAACGTCATGATCAACCCCCCAGAATTTAACCGTTTTTCTCACGATCGTCCCCCCGCGTTCGGGTAAAGTTGACTGGTGTCAATGGCTTCCTCGGCAGTGACCATGATACGATCGTCAAAGTGCGGAGAAGCTTATCTTGTCAATTATTGGACCGCTTGTCTCCTGCAGGAACGGGATGGGGTTGGTTAAGCCGGTTGAATTGTGCAGGTTTGTGCCTGAATTGACGGATTACACTATATAAGACCGAAGCAGCGTCGCAGTTTCTGAGAATCTCACCTCATCTGCAAGGCAAGGTCAATCAGTAACCTGACATCATGGTTCGCTTCAGTTCAATCTTTGCGGCTGCGGCTTGCTTCGTAGCTGTTGAGTCTGTCAACATCAAGGTAGACAGCAAGGGCGGAAACGCCACGAGCGGTCATCAATATGGCTTCCTTCATGAGGTTGGTCTAACTCACCATTGGTGATGGTTGGCATGCTAATTTGGGGCTAGGATATCAACAACTCCGGCGATGGTGGTATCTACGCTGAATTAATCCGCAACCGTGCTTTCCAGTACAGCAAAAAATACCCTGTTTCTCTGTCTGGTTGGAGACCCATCAACGATGCTAAGCTCTCCCTCAACCGTCTCGACACTCCTCTCTCCGACGCTCTCCCCGTCTCTATGAACGTCAAGCCTGGAAAGGGCAAGGCCAAGGAGATTGGTTTCCTCAACGAGGGGTACTGGGGAATGGATGTCAAGAAGCAGAAGTACACTGGCTCTTTCTGGGTCAAGGGTGCTTACAAGGGTCACTTTACTGCTTCTCTGCGATCTAACCTTACCGACGATGTCTTTGGTAGCGTCAAGGTCAAGTCAAAGGCCAACAAGAAGCAGTGGGTCGAGCATGAGTTTGTGCTTACTCCTAACAAGAATGCTCCCAATAGCAACAACACTTTTGCTATTACCTATGATCCCAAGGTCAGTAGCAGCCAAGACTGAGATATGATGTATACTGACAATTTGTAGGGCGCTGATGGAGCTCTTGACTTTAACCTCATCAGCTTGTTCCCTCCTACCTACAAGGGCCGCAAGAACGGTCTTCGAGTTGATCTTGCCGAGGCTCTCGAAGGTCTCCACCCCGTAAGTTTTACCATCTTGCGTATATCGTGAATAGTCGCTGACGTGTAGAAAAGAGCCTGCTGCGCTTCCCCGGTGGTAACATGCTCGAGGGCAACACCAACAAGACCTGGTGGGACTGGAAGGATACCCTCGGACCTCTCCGCAACCGCCCTGGTTTCGAAGGTGTTTGGAACTACCAGCAGACCCACGGTCTCGGAATCTTGGAGTATCTCCAGTGGGCTGAGGATATGAACCTAGAAATCAGTAAGTTCTATAAAACTCGGTGACGGTTATGTGCATGCTAACAGATTTTAGTTGTCGGTGTTTACGCTGGCCTCTCCCTCGACGGCTCCGTCACTCCCAAGGACCAACTCCAGCCTCTCATTGACGACGCCCTCGACGAGATCGAATTCATCCGAGGTCCCGTCACTTCCAAGTGGGGCAAGAAGCGTGCTGAGCTCGGCCACCCCAAGCCTTTCAGACTCTCCTACGTCGAAGTCGGAAACGAGGATTGGCTCGCTGGTTATCCCACCGGCTGGAACTCTTACAAGGAGTACCGCTTCCCCATGTTCCTCGAGGCCATCAAGAAGGCCCACCCTGACCTCACCGTCATCTCCTCTGGCGCTTCTATCGACCCCGTTGGTAAGACGGACGCTGGTTTTGACATTCCTGCTCCTGGAATCGGCGACTATCATCCTTACCGCGAGCCCGATGTTCTTGTTGAGGAGTTCAACCTGTTTGATAACAACAAGTACGGTCACATCATTGGTGAAGTTGCTGCTACCCACCCCAACGGTGGAATTGGCTGGAACGGCAATCTTATGCCTTACCCCTGGTGGATCTCTGGTGTCGGCGAGGCCGTCGCTCTTTGCGGTTACGAGCGCAATGCCGATCGCATCCCCGGAACTTTCTACGCCCCCATCCTTAAGAACGAGAACCGCTGGCAGTGGTCCATCACCATGATTCAATTCGCCGCTGATTCCGCCATGACCACCCGCTCCACCAGCTGGTACGTCTGGTCTCTCTTCGCAGGCCACCCCATGACCCATACTCTCCCCGCCACCTCCGACTTCGACCCTCTCTACTACGTCGCTGGCAAGAACGAAGACAAGGGCACTCTTATCTGGAAGGGTGCCGCGTACAACACTACCAAGGGCGCTGACGTTCCCGTGTCTCTGTCCTTCAAGGGTGTCAAGCCCGGTGCTCAGGCTGAGCTTACTCTTCTGACCAACAAGGAGAAGGATCCTTTTGCGTTCAACGATCCTCACAAGGGCAACAATGTTGTTGATACTAAGAAGACTGTTCTCAAGGCTGACGGAAAGGGTGCTTTCAACTTCAAGCTTCCCAACCTTAGCGTTGCTGTTCTTGAGACTCTCAAGAAGGGAAAGCCTTACTCTAGCTAGATGGCAGCATTGGCCTTGATGTTAAGTTAGGAGAGGAAGAAAATATTTAAATATATCTATAGTGAATTGAATAGTAAATGATTCAAACAGCCAAGTCTCATTTTCTTCTGAGAATGTGACCGACAGTACCTCATCGCCACCGTCCCGTCCTCGCACGTTCATAAGCCGCTTCAGAATAATCATTCCAACTTTTCGGGAATCCTTCAGGCGTGCTGGATATCTTATAGCCACTGAACTCAACGCTACTCCCAACGTAAGGGAATTCATATGCAAAACCAGAGAACTTGGAACAGTCGTCGCTGAGGAATTCGATCTCTCCAGCCTCTGCTTCAGGTAGAATCTCGCCTTCTCCAGTCTCCTTTCCACGCAATCGATAGAAGACACGACGGGACAGCGAAGTCTCAATTTTCTTCTTCTTTGCAGGGCGGCCTTTGTTCGCACCCTTGGTGTCCTTCTTCATGCTTCTCTTGCGGCCCTTTTTCGTTCCCTCATCTTCGGAGTCATCACTTTCCTCCGTTCCCAAATCATCATGGGATCCAACTAAATTGTCCAAGACCTCTTCATCATTTGAAAGAATCATAGCTCCTGTTAAAATGCCAAAATCAAAGTTGGCTCTCAGACTATTCTCTTCGCCTGGGAAGATGTTCATGGTGAGTATGTGCGAATTGAGATGCTTCCAGCCATCGGTAACAGGATCGCACTTTATGATATATGAGCCCTGGCATTTCTTGAGATCAAAACTTGGCTTTACCTTCCGGCCTCGGCTTGGTGGAGGTGGCTTGAGGGTTGACACGAACTGTTCGTGTGCTTCCATGGCTTGCGTCCACTTCTTCTCCCTCTCATGCTTCTCTGCTTCACGGGCGCGTGTGTTTATCGACGCCGCTAGTACATCCACAGCTTTTGTATTCCATCCGATACAAAGCGTTCGGTTATCCTTAGGGCCTCCACTCTTTGTGTACAACCCAGGAACTTCTCCAGCCTTGAGATGCAGGCCTAGTCTGTCATCAAATCCTTCCAACGACAGCGGGTCTGGTGTTTTGTGATGATCAGGCTCACCATTAGTGGTGAAGTAGTGTTCGAGAAAGAGATCCAGATCGTAGTTTGCTTTCTCGCCTGGAGTTTTACATTTGTTCAGTTCCTCTAGTCTTTTGCGCTTGTCGTTTGCGTCCCATTCTTGCACGTCCTTTTGCCACTTCTCATACAAAGGGTGTAGAGCCTGTTCCATTGACTGTCTCAACGACAATACGGACGGTGGAACATGATCGCACTGGAAAGCATTAGATCACGAGAACCGGCAAAGAATTGACTGACTGACCTGTCCTTGAGCGACTGCATTCATTAAAAGTTCCTTCTGTTCTTCCACTTCGGTCTTCCTGGGATGAAAACTGATACCGTAATGTCTCAGCTGTCCAGCAAAAACCCCTTTTTTCTTGAACAGCTCATGAGCTTCATCGCTTGCCTTTTTTTGGTCTCTTTTCAATCGTAGAGACTCTGGCCCAAATAGCTCGCGCAATCTGCTCCCAATGACCCGTTCGACATTTCCAATGCCAACGCAGAAGCGTTCCTTGGTAAGTGAAAAGCCATCTCTTTCGACTACAGGTGGTCCAGGGCGAGGGCTAATTTGTGACATGTTGATGCTTCACTGTTTAGTAGAGCCCTGGGTAACTATGAAGTTGGGAGGGGTTGAATGAATTCACGCCAAATTACAGGGGGTAATAATTGGCCCGAGCCATCGTTTTGCTTTTTTGAAGCTAACGACATCTCGTTGCGATAACGAAATCATGGCCTTATCACAAGTTAACTCCATATTCTACGAGAAATATGAAAATTGGTGTAGATTGAAATAGAATGGAAAACACTTAAATGAGCCTGACACTGAGTGTAAACATCGAATCAAAGTGCTTCCCTTGCCTACTATCCTGAGTAGTTACTGTTTACACCTACCTAGACAAGCATTAAGAAGGCTCCAAGCATATCCCAAGCCGAAGGTACGCCAGAGACACATCGTCTTCGGGTCTCCAAGCCACACAATCACAGTCAACGTCCCTGAGTAGGCGATTTGCATCATCCTGACATGGCGGCTAGGCTCTGCAATTTCCTCTAGTCAATGCAAAGAGCATCAATGTAAAGTTGTTCATGTTCCTGATGTATAATTTGTGGCAAACCTACGACAAGGTTTCAGGCAACACCAAAGCGTTTTTCATTAACCAGTGTATATTATAGCTACTCTCTTCAGTCATTCCCTGCGTCTGTGATGCAAGAACACATCGCGTGTCCTTGAGCTACCTATATCTAAGCAGAGAGTCACTATCGGTACCTCTGAGCTTCAATGTCTGCCTAATCTTGGGGCGTCATAAGAACCGCCAAGTGTTAAAGATGCCAGGAGTAAGTAACCCCCATACCCAGTACGCGGAAAAACGTATCTACACCTCCTAATCCTCCGCAGCTATCGATTCTCTGTAACTACAATGGATGCCCCGCCTCTGATCAAATCACTTCATAATTAAGTATAGTCATTTGAGCGCACAGCCTCCACACACACGCAGCGACATGTCTCAGGTCTTATCTGTCGTAAACAAGGTAAGAATACAGTTCACCAAACAGATATTGCGGTTTTAGGCTACTACCATTGCACTCTGAAAGTTGCAGTAAGAAACCTAACCATGCTATCTAGGTAATGTATATCTGTAATTACCGAACCTCGGGAGATGTCCAAAGTTCGAGGAATGGCCGATACTTGTAGCTCACGCACCCGATGCGGCAAGCAGTTAGGCAGTCGTTGAGATCAGATATAGTGTACTGTTTAGAGTCTATTATACAACGTTATTCCTCCCGTCATGCGTGCTGTTGGCTGAATACGAGTTCTAGAGGACTGAGCAGCGCTGCCGATCCATTCCAAGAAATGATTTGGGGGCTCAGAGACAATTTCCTGACTAGCAACTGATAGAGATGCACGAGTGAGCTGTTTGATGGGTCGCCGATCCAGATGCAAGTAAAGTTAATTGATTTCAGCTGCGGACAATGACTGCCAGGCGAGATCGTCTATTTTACACCTTGATGGGAAGGACATTGTTTGATTCTGCTCCTCCTGCTCCGGCTACTTCTGCTTTGAGACAACTTCGCGCTGATCGTCTGCAGCGACTGACTTTCATCACAAGATCCCGATTAGCATGTACATAACATGCCTCTGCAGGACGTGGTAGACTACGCACCATGTAGTATATAGCAAAGATACTTGGGAAGTGCCGAAATGCACGATTAATTCCCGATGGGCCACACTAGTCTATTATCTATCGATAGTTAAAGCTTATGATATCTCAACAGGATATATCTAGCCAACAATTTGAAGAAGCCCAATTAACTTCGTCTTCTTGAAGGTAATATGTACACAGCCTCAGCAACGATATGTACCACTCACTCTCTTTGACGTCTGATTTCAGGTAACCTGAGGCATAGATTGGTGCTGACCCCGCATTTTCTCGTGATGCCACAACCAACTCGAACTTGGCCATCTCGATCTACGGTCAACAACAAACACGCCAACTCAACTTCCTTGATTCAAGTCATCAATCGTGTCTAAACTTGTGACTTCGGGTTGTCACAACGAAAAAGACAACCTCTTTGATCTACACTTGGCGCTGCGCTTTGACAGTCAGCTCGGAGATTCCCTTATTCAACCTGTCAGCTACAATCTACTTCTGGTACTACCCCTCGGAAACCAGCATTGAACAGCGGCTCTCAAAGAAGAAGAGATAACAACCGAGACTTTAGGCAAGACCAAAAAGCGAAAAGAACATAAATATCAGCTCATCCCGCTCTTCAACAATCCCCTCTACTCCAGCATGACATCCAGAAACCTCAACAAGACCTGGCGCGACATTGTCTTTGAACAGTACGAAGCCGACCGCGCAGCTGACGTCCCCTTTCCAATCCACTACTTGATCTACGGCGATCAGTGGAAAACAGATATCATCATTGATATCCCAAACAAGATTGACGTCCCCGTCTTTCGTCAAGCTCTCCTCCACGCCGCTAGTTCTAGACGCCTTGAAAAGGACCCTGCGTACGAAGCTGACCTGATCAAGATCCGAGCACGTATTCTGCCAAGCAAGAATGATGCTCACTCGCAAGATGACGCTGCTGTTGCTGGCAACAGCGGCTAATGCTTGGACGTTCACCATTTTTGGTGACGGCGACTGCGAATCGACTCCGTCCGGTGACCTTGAGGGAGACGGTAATCAAGGTACTTACTCCGTTCCTAGGCCTCAATGATACTTCCAGTAATGATGACTAATGCCCTCTCGCCCGCACAGGCTGTGAAAGTGTTCCAAACCCTCATAGAGGGTTCGAGCTTGAAGATCTGGGTAGCTGCCAAATCGATTTGTACGCCAACGAGGGCGATTGCAACTCTGGCGTACCGCAGCAGTTTTATGATGAAACCCTTGAGGGCATCTGCATTGGTCCTGACTTCGAATGGGATTACTACACTGTAGTTGGTTGTTAGGAAGCTCTACCATCTGGCACCATGTAACGAAAGCCATAAGCTATTATTATGTTGTCTTGAATTGGGACCAGTCCTGTATATAGTGCCTATTTGTCGATGCGTATAGACCCCGCTTGGACTGCAGGTATATACAATAGTCCAGAACAGCATTTCATATCGTCTCATCATAAGCGCCCCCATCCGTAAAGCCCCATTTGATTTCCAGCACGAACTGTTTATCTAACACAGTGTGCATGCGCAGGGGACCATGTAAATGCCCGAGGTACAGTTTAGCCCGCGACAGCATCTATCGCGCTCTATATCATCACGAGGACGTATGCGATCGGCTCTAGGATCTTGTGGTCGTTGGAATTCTATACAAAGATATGAATCAGCTTATTAGCACCCGATAATTGACTTCAAACCATACTCATAGGTTGTTGCGTTCTTGGCTGAGACATTTGCACAGGCAAAGAAGCCTTCGCACCAGCGGGCTGGGCGGCTGGTTGTAGTTGAGAAATCGGTGACATATTGATGGTATAACGCGGAAACAAAGGTACGAGTAATACTTCAAGTATGCAGACACTAACGTTAGAATAAATACCAAGGCTCTTCGTGTTGGTTCCGACAATGATTGACAGCTAAGCCCCGATGGTGGGGGCTTAGCCTCTCGAAGGATCACAGCATGCCCACTAAACGTGCACCAACAAGAGGCAGAGCACTCAGCTGACGGGAGTCTAACCGGGATTTCAGTCTAGTCTGCCTTGTAGGGTACAAAAAGTGCCTGAAGGATTTGAAGTTGACCTTCTGGGTGATCCAATGACGTCGGATATGGAGAAAAACGCAAAAACGCGTCGTACCATCGTTTGACTAACAGGGCTCATGTTATCCAGCCCAATGCCAAGATAAGCTTATTAACCCCTGAAACTTATATATAAATAGCTCCGAAGCATTGTCGCAGTATATAAGATGCCCTAGCCTGTATGTTTGCCACAGTCCGACGTTAAACCCCTTAATCTTCTCTCCAGCCCTTCAGCCGAGCCAACCAGAGTCACAGGTCGCGTAGTTAGATCAATGCCAGGATTTAGCCCAGCAGTAAATGCAAAGCCCTTTCCCGATCTAACAGCGCTGCGTATTTTAAATAAATTACCTCAGCGGTAGTGGGTTATATCTTACTTCTCTTTTACTATCAACTCTATATATAATTATTTAATCCAGATAATTAGCTAATTGGATATAACTTTCACACTTGAGTTATCCAAGAAGGGGTAGAAGGAGAGAAAAATAAATAATACTTATGATATTACTAGCAATAGAAAACACGCAATGGCAGTAGTATAAGCACATCCATTATACCTTGTTGAAAGTGTTGCTTGATCGATATATGACTAACCTATCAGTTGGATAATCATCTACCCAGGATTTATTTATGGAGCAGGCAACATTTCAACCCAGTCATTGAGCATTTCCGTGTTCGGCTCGTCGTCGCGGGTCGCCACCGTAAATTGTAATGACAATCCACCCACTTGGTTATGTCCAAGCACCACCCTTCCGAAAGACTCATTGCCTGCACTAGCCTTTTTTCTAAGTCTGAAACATCGGTAGTTGTAGACATCACGGCCTGGATCCGGCTTGCTTGGATCCGGCACCCACGGCCGCTCGGCAGCTGTATTCAGAAGATGCCAGACATTGGACTTTATCTTGACTTCTATCCCTCCGATCTTGACAGTAACAGGATCCAGCGATCCGGGATCAGAGAAGAATAGGAATGCCGGAATTTCGCTGGGATCATAGTCTTTTTGGTCCTTTTTAAAGCCCTGCGCAATCGCGCGGAGTGTAGTAAGGGAAGGATTGCCGTGTTTCTTCTGCTGGCCACTAGGTTACAAGAATGTTAGGCCTATTCACAATTGAAAAGCAGCAGATACGATGTGGAGTTTGGGAATTTACCAAATTAGATACACACGAGCGCGTATAGCGCGGTAGAAGTTTGTGTCTGATGTAATTTCGGAACAGTGATGTGGAACCTGTTTGGGACATTAGCCGATGATGTCGAGAAGCTGTCGCAAAGAATCACCTTCAAAACGTGCACCTCCTGAATATCGGTGTAGTTCCCAAGGAATGAATTAACCGTATTTTGTATGTCGCAGCTGCGGTCATGGGCATCGCCTGTGAATAACATCTTGAACGGTGGCCTCATGAACTCGCTGGTGAACAGGGTAATGATGCTAGCACGATTCTTGATATCTTCGCCTTTCACAAGCTGGCCTGACGCCTCCGTGTGTGGGCCAAACTCGCTACCATTTTTGGTCTCGGCTGTCTCGAACCGTGCAATGGCTGTTTCTTTCCGAAGTTGATCGTAAAGCTCTTCTGTTGGACCGACAAATTCGACGTTCCACATATCCCCATTTTCGAGATCTAATCTGCTCCCCTGTATTGGAGGAAAGCTGATGGGTAATAGTGGCACAGGATCCCAGAGTTGGTTCTGACCTGCAACTTCCAAATCTCGTAGTGCTTCTTTTATCCTCGCGAAATCTCGAGGAGAGCTGATTCCTTGAGCCTTCCTCAGCTTTGCAGCTGGTAATGTGACGTATATAGGGTCATCTGGGTCCCGTTCTGGGGGTGCATTGACTTTGTAAGTTGTTATAAACTCCCACTGAACTGCCACTTCACTTGTGTTGTTGCCATTTCGCTTCTTGCACATGACATTCTGCCAGTCATTTACAACACCCATCCTGCCCCAGCGCTGAAGACAGATGCGAGCTTGCACGCACAGGTACGGGAAGACCAGTTCCCCATCGTCAAGGCAGTCTCTATATGGGACTTTCAGAGTGAATGTGGGATTGGGGGACTCTTCCGCCAGTTCCTCCCAGTACTCGTCCTTTGGATCATCGTGTTCGTTCTCTAATAGTTGGTAATAGAACCAATACATGTATCGGAAATCTGCTGTATCTCCGAGTCTAATAATCCAGTCCTCATGGCCCTTACACTCGAGACTTGTGGGGTTGAGGGGCCTGGGCTTTGATTTCTTGCCTTGAGGAACAAAAGGTTGTAGGCTGAAGTGGTTCTCCAAGCTTTCTAGTTCATGGTAGGCAACTTTTGTTTCCTCAAAGCTATTGCTTAACCGAGTTCTTGGTACTTCCGATCTGGAATCCTTTATGGCCCGAACCAGATCCCTTCCTACAAAGAATGGGTTAGCAAAACCGTCTTTGCATTGACATATGAGAGATGCGACCAAAATCGCTGGTTTGTGTGTTTTACCTTTTCCACAGTGATCTTCATCTATATGCGAGAACTAGAAAAAGTTAGCGACTCGACCTTTGAGTGGCGCTGACACGATCATCAAAAAGGATCAAGAACTTACCTGCAGCATATCAACCAACGCTTCGTCATACTTGGCCGGCTCGTTTTCGAAAACCCCAGTGGGAAACTTGAACTTCGGCTGTCCGACTTTCTCCAAAACTGTAAGTAAAGTGTTGTAGGGTGTAGTTCCGTACCCAACGTCAATGATAGACCGTGAGTATGACGAGCCGCCGTCAATGAAGGGTTGATAGGCTCCTGTCTGGGGATTAATTTTGGCCTTGCAGATATCTACGACATTGCAATCTCCATAGTTGCTATCTATCACGACAATTTGCGTATAGGGCTATAGTAGTCCATGTCAGAGAGGAGGAACTTTCGTATTTTTGTCGGGAGTAGAGGTTTTACTTGATAGATGGGACCGTTTATCTGGAGCAGCCTCTGGTTCAGCTGTTGAGAGTTAATTATGAGCGTTCGTTGGTTGCGTTCGGTCATGATGGTTAAGGAGCAGAAACGACATGGGGCGAAGTAACGTAGGAACTCCTCAATTGCTTGTCGCTTAGGGGTCTGTTACAGTGAAGAAAGGAAAAGATAAGGATGTGAAAGTTCCAGAGAATGGCGGGACCCATGTCATTTGTCACTTGGGACCTCGGCTTCTTCCCCGATTAACTAATTTTCAGCTTCCCACGTGGGAGGTTATGCGTGCATGAACAAGGATCTGCGAGAGGGTAGAAGGGCGCTGAAAATGTAAAAAGCGGTAGATAATGACAATGTGATCAACTCTCCACGAGCCAACACACTCAAAGCTGTAAAGACTTAGGGAATTTTATTGGTTCCGCTCGTATACAACGCCCGAATTTCTCAGACCAGTCGCATCTATTCCTATTTCGGTGTTTAGTGAGCTAAATGTGACTGGCTAAAGGAGAATCGGGCTAGGGATCATGGTCTCACGCTAAGAAACTATTCCCAGTCTTGTCTCAGTTCACTCAATAGTGCCGTTTTTGTGCATGTTCGTGCATGAATCACATATTTCCCTGCGCAAGATTCGGTACAGGCGCCAAGGTCATTGCAGCTATTGGTATGTTGGTATCTAACAAGCACAATGTGGCTGGCTGAAGCAGATAATCGGGCTAGAAAGAGGGGTTTGCCGTATTTCATTGACACATGGGTGGAATGAGGTGTCTCCCTCACTAATTAGTTGAGGAGATAGCTCGAAGTTCTCATTTCATATGCCTCAGACGGTTAAAAAATAAACACGGCCATAAAGCCCTTGTTGATAAAATTTGGACTCTTGTATCAATGAGAGAGACAACTCCTTCGGCCTAACTCAACTGTTACTAAAAACTTGATTCGGCTTCTTGTGGATCGGGACCATGGGAGCCATCAGCGATGATGACTTGAGGAAGATCAGCCAGGCTGTGGCTATTATCCTCAATAGTTCACAGCAATACTTGGCTTTCCCAGTGCCTCAACCTCCCCCACCCAAGGGCAGGGCAAGAGGCCATCAAAATGCAGGAGAGAGTGCCCTGAGTTATTCTTTCTATGGCAATCTGACTGTAGAGCTCTCGAGCGATTGGGAGATATGTTCAGGTTTTATACTTCAGGCAGCATCGCTCAACATAGGCCTGAGAATGTCAGGCAACGCAGGTACGTCTTAAGTCCTGTAAAGTTCCCACGACAAATAGTCGTACTCACTCGTTCATAGGAGGCAACACTCTAGATATCAGCCTTGGGGCGACACTTGCAGTTGACGACGTGCTCTTTTTGGTAAAGGGTCAGATTCCGGACTTACTCTCAGACTCGGAAGTCGAATTCATCCTGACATTGACTCTAATGGATAATCGGATCAGCACGGATGCACGGAACCTTGTTAAGGCTCTAGATTCCACACTGGATTTTGACAAGGCGATCAGCGGTGCGTCGTCTGATGTAATTGCTCAGCTTGTAGACGAAGGAAGCAGCGTGCTTTCTGCTCGTGTGGTAGTCCACCGAACCCCAGGTAAACCGTCGTACCTCAAGAGCATCGAACTTTTGGTCATGGGCGGCTTCGACTGGACACCTGTTGAGAATATCACTCTGAAGCGGGTGGGTTGCACAGCAATCATCCGCCGTGACACGGTCGATAGCCCATGGAATTATCTTCTGCGAGTTGCAGGGTTGGTGGGCATTAAAACAGCCGATGTGTTGGTCAAAGCAGAGTTCGACAGTTCTGAGACTAAGACCATCACTTTGTCAGCCGCAGTCTGCCCCTCCATGAATCTCACGGCTATCGATGTCATGGACTTGGTGGTGAGGGGCACTGGCAAGGTATCCGTTCCGCCGAACCTGGAATATATGAGAACGTACGTTTCCCGGAGTGGAGCTTTGCTAGAAGTCGAAATAGTTCTCTCTCTTTCGACAGCAATGGCGGTTCAGTCATGTAGTGTTGCAGTCCAGTGCCCCGGCGCGATCTGGTCGTCGCCCCAATCAGAAGACCACATATGGCCCCAGGTTTTTCTGTCAGATCTGAACATATTTGTCACAGCCAATAGCAGCCAAGCTGAACCTTCCAAGACAAACCATACCGGTCTTCATAGTCAGCATGGCCAAAGATTATGTCTTTCATCTGTGTCCAAGACAGGAGTCACAAACTCTTGGGACTATTCGGCCTACGTCCGTGGAACCATTCATCTTCGGGACGAGCAATACGCTCTCCCTGCTGTCCTCACATACGATTCGAGCAACAAGGAAACGTGGATATTAGCACGCATCACAGACTACGACTACGGATCGCTGACCGACCTGGCCGGCGATAATGCTTTTGTTCCGTACGACGTGGTTCCTCCTGACCTAGTCGCTATTTCAACTCAACACCCGGTACCTAACGAGTCTCCTGTTCAACTTATCCTTTCCGGTGACCCTGTGGGAGGGAGAGACCGCAGTATCCGCCTACGGTTTGATAATCAAGGTCTGACGCGGGTCTTATTAAAGGCTCAGTATTCCAACAACGATGGTTGGCAAATATCCAGCCAAATGACCTTGCTCAGTTTAGGAATTATGTTCGACCTCACTGATCCCGTGAATGCTGATGAAACCAAACGTATCGTGACTGGATATGTTTATGGCTCCTTTAGGGTTATTAACACGGCTGTCGTTGCATTTGTGGCTGGGTCCAAGACAGTAAGCGGAACTGAGTTCTGGGCACACTTGTCGGCGCAGGACGGAGCTGACCTGGATCCGGTATCTGCCCTGAACATTAGCCCGACGGTAGTTCTATCCGACCCGCAGATGACGGGCTATGCGCCCCCGTTGGATGGATGGAACTTGCCTACTAAGTTTCCCATCAAGGTCGAGGCGGCATTTTCAACCTCCGGTGCACAACTAGACGTGCAATTCAAGAAGTTTACCGGAACTAGCAGTTACAGCCTCCATCTTGTAAATCTCGTTGTTTATTTCTCAGAAGAGTGGACTGTCTATGATAGTCTCGTTCTACCTGAAGGATCGCTCACAGTGTTTATAACAAATGCTGGCGATCAAGCAACGATGCAAGCCAGAGCTCGACTGGTTGGCAGCTTGTCCTTGCTTGGCCCCGGATTACGGGTTCAAGTTTGGGCCGAGTTCTGGAGAAACGGACCGGGAGACGATATCTTCCACGCTCAAGTTGACGTGAAGACACTCAACGGTGGTGCCGGAGTAGCGGCATCTACCATATACCAACTTCAACAGTTTGGTGGACAAACGTTAGACTTATCTAGGATACCATCTCCAGTGCCAGGTCAGTCATTCTACTGGAGGTAGGCCGCCATTAGTCTTTCTGCTAACCGATGTACAGCGGACTATCCTATCCAACTAAGCGATTTCATGTCCACTAGCAAGCTTCTACTCAGCTGTGGAATTGACGTTACCAAGAATACCGAAATCGGCAGTCTGACTGGTTTATACTTTACCCTCAGCCAAGGAGGCCCATGGGTTATAACAGACCGAATTGCGCTGGACGAGTCATCTCTAGAACTAGTGATCCTCAACCCTCTGAGTCCTCCGTCAAACTACCAGCTCACTGCTGGGGGGCGATTGAAAATCGGCGATGGCCTAAACATAAACGCTACCGTGAAGTTGCTGACGGGTACAGATCAGAGGCCAGGCTGGCTACGAATCACCGTTAGCATAGACAATCATACTGATCCCCTGATCACAGTAGGATCCATTCTATCGGTCCTCGTGCCGAACACTACAATAGACGTTCCCTCCGGCTGCCCCATTGACCCGAACAAGCCGTCCATGTCGGCGACTCTAGTTATTAACTTTGCGCCAAATGGGACAAAGTGGGTGCTGAAGGATGTGGTCATAGAGATGCAGCTTGCCGCATCCATCACATGGAGTATTGGACCATCCGCCAAGAGCTTGCTAGTCACCAAGCTCGGGCTGAACGCCAATCTGGTCGGCCTGGACACCACCAGCTCCACTCAGACCGTCATCGTCTATGGAGAAGCAGCACTACAGCAGAGTTCGACGAACATACTTAGGGTCGTGGCCCGTGTAGACGGATCAAAGACCCTTACATTGTCTTTGCAGGCTTTGATAGATACCCAAGTCCAGGCTACGGCTATACTGAGCAACTACTGTGGCGATTGGAGAGAAAGAAGCGATATTCCACAGTTCAGTAACGATTCAGGATTGAACGATTATGGCAGCCTGGCTATAGTGTCTGCTCAGGTCAGGTTTCTGCCCTCTGGCCAAAACTGGACTCCGGACAGCTTAAGCGTTAGTGTGCAGACAGGAAGTGGCTTCCCAGGCTGGTCAATAGTGGACGGATATCTCAAGTTAACAAACTTGAAACTGAACATCTACATTGACAACCTGAGCTCCAATCCCGGGTTTACCGGTAGGCTATTTGGGCTGTTGAAGTACACTGCTCGTAGCAGCAAGACGCCGCTGGCCTCTGAAATTGACTTGACATTGGACGCGACGCAGGAGGTACTGTCACTGGAAATTCAGCTCCCGGACTGCTCTTTTATGGACGCGATATATGTTGCCACGGCTGGACGTTTCAATCTTCCGGGCAGCTGGTGGCCTACCCTGAGTACTATCATCATGAAGATGAACTGGATAGAAGGCAGCGGCTCCTTCACTGCAATCCTGGGTCCCGAGGCGATCCTGCCAGGCACGAAAAAGATCTTCGTCATGCTTCACCCGACTCTCTCCCTCGGTGTGTCGAAATCAACATCAAACTTTGCGGCGGTTGGTCAGCTTTCGGGAACGGCGGAGGTTTTTGGCACAATAGATATTCCGATATCTTACGACCTCCCTAACGGTTCGTATTATCCTATCGTATATGTGTTATTGAAATGATTCTATACTGACGAGATAGGTCCACTCAAAATCTTCGGTATCGACGTGAAAAAGATCTACGACATGGTCAAGGCGCTCTGGGATTTGGTCAAAGATGTCGAACAGCTGACGGAACTTTGCGAGATCATGGCGGAGGTCGCTGGGGTTGCGGCTGCCTCAGCCGTTGGAACAGCGGTACGTTTCTCATGTTCTTCTTGAATCGGCCTTTTGATGGCTAACAACTTTGTAGCTGGTCGCGCTGGGCGTTGAAGCAGCAATTGTGTGGAGCGTCATCGAATCGGTGTTTGGTAGCAGTGGTGGAGGCGGCGGTGGCGGCGGCGGCGGCGGATCAGATGACTCTGGCGGTTCCAATGAAAACCCCGACTCCAATAAGTACACCGGCCTATGGGTGGTTGGTGGATCCGGAATCAACAACGGCACTGTGGGAGAACAGGTCGAGCTGAAGGTGTATCCAAAGGACGCCTGGGGTAATGGACTTGCTATCGACAAAACCCAGCTGACGGCAACCATCATCTCCGAGACCCGTGTTCCGGTGAAAACATGGGTCTCCCAAGGGCCTTCTTCGTACCTTGCAACGTATAGCAGGCCGACAACGCTGGGTAGCTACATCGTTAGCATCACTTATCCACCACTGAGTTACGAGGCACAAATACCCGTCATTTCTACAGATACGCCTGGCACGGTGTCTAGGTTGTCTCTCCTCGATGCCCCTCTGGCGGCAGTCATGGGTATCCACAACCAAGCGACGATATGGCCCCGAGATTCCAGTAGTACTCCCCTCTATGGCCTTGCATTTGAAGACTTATACAAAGTAACCTTCACTCCGCCAACAAACCTCCCTGTCAAGTTGGTCACGTTCAACGATGCCTTGAAGGTCGACTGGGTTCCGTCCCAGACGTCACACAGCCTGGGCATCACGCTGAAAGATGGAACTCCGATCACCGGATCCCCGTTGCAAATTCAGTGCATACTGAGGCCAAGTACGAAGCTTACCAAGGCAGCCGGACCTGGCCTTTGTACCGGCTACCCCGGGGACGACGCCAATTTTGATGTTACGGTTCTCGACGACATCGGAAACCCATATAACGCGGGCCCAGGGCTGACGGTATTGGCCGTAGCTACGACGCAGTATGGCCACCCGACTCCGCAAATCACAGAAACCAGGCGAACTGGGAACAAGGTCAGCTTCCGGTACATTTTTCCAAGCGTTAATTGCATAATCTTCATCTCCATTGACGGGCTATTGCTCGAGCAATGTCCCATCAACGTCGCGACATCAACCCACCGACCAGGATTTTCAGTCAAGGCCTCAACGTTTAGACTCTCCGAGCAGTCCTACTACGTAGGTAAAACTATCACAGGCACGATAACGGCTCGTGATGATCTCGGCTACTTATGGATTATGCCAAAAGTTGCTACCTCTTTTCAGGTGGTCCTGGACATAGGCTACGATTCTGAATTGGATCTCTATTCTGACAACGGAGATGGCACGGCATCGTTCTCCTACACCTTAGGCTCAATCCCCTCGAAGGACACGCTCTTTGTTGCCGCGTGGGAAGGTTCTACTAGAGTTCACGTAATTGGAAGTCCCGTACATGTCAAGATCATTCCATGGCCAGCTCTTCACGAACTGCGCTGTTATGGACCAGCAATGGAACTCCCGATGACACTGCCGTACTTCGACATACTGCCTTTCGATGAAACGAAGTCAATTGTACAAGAGAGTCAGTTGTGGGATCCCTCAGAGCTGCACGTCGCTTCAACGTATAACAAGATTAGCAACGTGATCATCAAGCGAAAGGGTCGGGGTTATAGAGTAACTGTCCAACCGGCGGCGAATGATCCAGATCCTTCGACCCCGCCTGTGGTTCGGGTCAGTAGGAGCTCAGTGGACTTTGGACCGGGCCCATATCTTATGGATTCCGCCGCGCCTACAGCTAATGCTTTAGTGTACTGGTGTAAGCACGTCCAGGACAATATCTCGAGCTTCTTGGTCACAGCCGCCAGCGCGAACGGCAATCGACGATATATGGGTGGAGATATCATTTCCGTGGTTTCGGAGTCCACTTCCCAGCTAGTCGTGACGGAGATTCTAGATCGCCTCGATGGCTCCTATCTGGTTAGCTACGTTCCCCTGGGAGCCAGCCAGATGGAGGTAGCCGTTACTATCAACGGTATTCCGGCGACGGGAAGTCCATATACGCTACCGGACCAGTCAGATCTTTCCATCACACTTGAAGGCCATGGCTTGTTCAAAGCCTCGATAGGGATCTCCGCGCATTTCACTGTCAATGTCCTGCGTAATAAACAACCAATGGTTGACAACAGTGTCTACTTCACCGGATTGGTCTACCCCGTAAGTTCGACCGACGCAAATACAGCTGTCGTCATATTTAGCGCTCCAGATACGTACGGAGAAATCGAAGCAAGCTACATACTGGGGCAACACACACTACCAGGGAACTTCAAACTTCGGTTGCTGGCGAACTTTCAACCATTCACCAACAATATCTACGATCTCGTCGTCACTACGCCCGGCCCAGTGACTGAGTTCGATATCACAGGTCTCGATACGCTGATCCAATGCACGGATGACGAGAATCTCGGGGAAGAATTCATCATCACACCTTATCCTGTAACGGAGTGTCAGCCCGAGGATCTCGAGATTCTCTGCTCCCCATCTATAGACTTCTTTTACGATATTGCGGTGGTAGGGGATGGAAACACCCAATTCGCTGTTCGTTACGGAGTCACATCAGCGGGAACATATACGCTGCGCTTCAACTTCCGTGGTCAAGCTGCGAAAAAGCACAACGCCGAAAGGCCCGGTGATGAGAGTTGGCTTGTTGTTGCATCGGACGCGATGCGAAGTCTGACACGCTATATACCTGGAAGGCCGAAGATGAGCTGGAGCACAGAACAAGATGGGCCAGGCAAACCAGGGGCAGTGGCCCTTCCCAATGGGAAACTCCAACTATCTACTCAAACTGACGGCTCAAATGCCTTGCTTAGCGCACAGGGTGGGTGGAAAATACCCGGCTTTGGCGATACCTCTGCTGGCTTCCTGTTTGGTTTTCGGGTTGCTTTAAGCCAGTTCGATGCACCTGTCGGAGCAATGTCCTTCACGGGGCCGCTGCTTCGTAAGGGCAATGGCCCATACCCCGTCTTGCAACTTGCAGCAGGTCAGAATATACTATGGACGACTCTTGGAACAACGGGGAGTAGCGGGCTCTCAGGCCCGTCAAGCATCCTACCTGACGGAGTGTGGCATTACGTAGTAATGCGAGTGAACTCCTCCAACGTGTGGCTGTTCGAAGACAGCAAGTTGATCTTTAATATGCCGACAGGGGACTCTGGCAGTTACGCAAGCCCCTTCCCGTTTGACCTTTCCTTTTTTACAGACACCCTAACCAACGCTTTCGCCGCCCAGATAAAGGATATTTTTACTTGTCCAGGCTCCATACGCCCGTGGATCAGCAGCCCAAGCGATGGCGAAGTTTATTTCAATTCTGTGACAAAAGGTCAAGAAGGGCAGCTCTGGACCGTCGTCGCTGATAATATTCCTCGCTACCGTTGGTGGTACAGCGCCACATCCCTATCTCTAGATACTGGACGCGAAATGCTTACGAAGTAGGTTCATTGAGTGACTCGCTGCAGAAACGCGGAATATTTTTGTGAAGGGGGACCGCTAACGATTTTGACAGTGTCGGGGATACTTACACGTTCGCTGCGAAGATCATTGGCCCGGCGCTTCAGCCGATTTCAGCCGTACAATGCCTGTTTACAGTCCACAGCATTTTCGAGGGCACTGGAATATTTGCCTTCCACCGTGGGGTCGGATTGGAGATTGTCAAGCCTCTCAACGGTGTGATAACCTATGACTACTACTATTATGGAAAGGATGAGAAGGGTGTTGACAAAAGATTTCACTTACAGTAGGTCTACCGCTATGCCTTCATCTTAAGATCAAATCCTAGCAATGCTTTCTTTTTCCCACAACGCTTACTGAGTATATTTTAATTAGGAATACGACAGCCTTTCGAGATCTGAAACAGGTTATCGTGACAGTCTTGTATTCGCAGACAGCGGGCACGGTGACCTTGTTTGAAAACGGAAATCTCCGGATCAACCACACTTTTCCTAGCGGCATTATGCCGCCACCTCAAGACTGGGCTTCTTCTCCGGGCATTACCTTTTTCTTTGAAAATGCAAAGAGCCACCTCGACTTAAGGACGGGCAGCTGGGTTGAGCTTGTTTTCCATAGACAGCTTTATGGGTAAGATGTATATACATTGGCAGGCTTCAAGTCTAGCTGGATACCTTGAGATCCACTTGATGATGCACCGCTGTATTGATGACCGCCCGATCTGATGGCTAGGGGCTTGCCCATTTTGGCAGCGGCTTTCACGACTTGTTGAATGTCCTCGACACTTGCGGGCTGGAGAATTTCGGAGGGGTTCACATCGCGGCGCACGCCATAGGTTGACGTAGCGTAGATGTATGTTGGCAAGATTGTAGGCAGCTCTGCGGTGGAAGAATTGGTTACATGGAAGGATGGCTCCATTTTAGTGGTGATAGTCATCGATGAGATTAGAAGAAGCTTGTAGTGATGACTTGATGGAGAACAAGGAACTGAGGTAGCTGGTATGACGTTTTCTCTTTATATTCATTGTCCAAACCTGCATGAGAGGCCACCTCACATGTGAAATATCGCATAGGCAGTCAAACCATTCAGCTGAACACCCAAGATGCATCTTACGCCTCTTTTTGCCCACTTGCATTCCAATATTTTCAGCTGTCTCC
>JAAQRH010000178.1:0-44867 GCA_013186785.1 Fusarium pseudonygamai
TATCAAGGTTCGGTGTTTTCTTGCCCCCCGAGGTCTTGGTAGAGGATGTCCGACTTCGGGTCTGTGTTACATCCAGCTGATCGATTGATACTGAAGTATCTTCTTCCAGCCTGACGAAACCATCGGCAAGATGTTTACAAACCCCGAGGTCCCTGTCCATGATCAACCAGTCTGTCACCAATGTTGCATCAGCCAATTCGACTTCAGGTCACTTGACTGATGAAGCTGCATGATGACGTTCACTCGAAATGACTGACAATAACTATGCCTCTAATTCCGCAAGTCCGGAACTAATTCTCCTCCGTTTCTTCCTCTGAGCGCCACAGGAACCATGCGATTACCATGCACAGCTTTAACCCTGCGGCGATCCATAAGGCTCCCGCAATGCCGACAGAGCTTTGTGCAAACAACCCGCCGGCTATCACACCGACAAGTAACAGCGTAGGCGCAGCTGCTCGTTGATTCCTTGACACGTTGTCCAATGCGAACAGCTCTTTGTCGGAGAATAAGTCGCAATACACGCTTGTCAGGACCAGGCTGATAAGAGCGTTCTGCTTCAGAGCTCGACTTGCTACAGCTTGTCCACAGCTCTGAAAGGCCATGAGAGCGATCGGCACCAGTACATTCCATGCCAGGCTATCCGTGTTCGGACCCGGCGGTCGCAGGGTGACGATCAACGCAGCTGCGCTGGTGAGGAGGGCCTGGATTGTGAAAGATGCACAGAGAACCCATCGACGTCTAGGAGAGACAAGCCGATGGAAGCGGGCGAATAGGAACGAGCCGAGACAGAAAGATGCAATAGAAAGCGCGGATTTGTATAGACGAGGGCCAGGAGTCGATGTCGCAAGGCTTGCCAGCCCGAGACCGACATATACAGTGTTTCCTGATTCATATTAGCAATCGATCTTTTTAGTCATTGCTATAAGTTACTGACCTGTCTGCATAGACACGAATGTACCCCAGACCTGGATAGAGGAACTGTCGAGAAGTCCAGTCACGACGTAACAGGCCAGTAACACGGCATCGGCCCACGAACAAGAGACATCATGTTGTAAACGCTCTTTCCAAGACTTCTTCTGGGGTCTATGGAGTGACGATCCCAATAGTGGTGTTTCCTCGTCTCTCACAACGGTGTTGCGAACACTGCGATCTCCCGCCCTTACCATGACGCCGATAACGGCGTACTTGTCGCCTGTCACTTGAACTAAGGTCTCGAAATGTTAACTGGAGAGAATTTCAACAGAGTGATAAGGACTAATTGAGTGAAATAACCATGGTTGAGTACAAGTTTGCGAGGACGCGAAGTTGAAAGAAAGATTTGGTGCTAAAGACCCCTATGACGCCAGCCGCGCCAAACGATATCCACTTACGGTTCCAAGAAAACCGCCGAGATGATCCCAACTGTCGGTTACAAACTGTGGAATTAACGACTGATGGCACGTTTAAGATCCATATCAGTCAATTGCCGATATTATGTACGCCTCATGTGAGTTTTGGTGACGGCCTTTTTATTGTAAATCAAATTTACAGCGTCGTTGGTCGTGAAATACTATCCAAGACAATGACGGCATCACCGAGAGTAGTTGATTAGATCAAAGTCAAAATACTTGCTTAAATTTCTGAGTGTAATATGGAAAATTTCGAGAGTTCAACAAGTAGCTTTCTAGATAACTCTTGTCTATTATTCAAAGTCTCGATTTCAAGCATCATTTCTTGCAGTTCCAAGTATTCATGTTAAGTGTAAACAAAGCCTTCGTATCGTATCTTATATATAAAACGTGGGCTCTTAAAGGTAAAGTACTATATACAAGAACGAATAATTGTCAGGCACACAGGCGATTTCATGTGCTTCTGATGCTAATTGAACCCGCCACTAGTATTTAGGGGCAGCAGTAGCAGTAACATAGACAGTCTGAGTGACGGTCTTAGCTACACACTCCTTCTTGGAAAAGGGAGAGCTGGGGCGGCGAGTATGGGTGCGGGTTCGAGTGCGAGTGCGGCGGCCAGAAGGCTTGTTGACCTTCGTGGGTGCCTGGGTAGTAACAGGAGAGTTACCTGAGGCTTCCTCGTTGCAGTCATCCTCGCCATCGGCGTAGGTGGGAGTGGTCTCAACAGGGGCAGCGCTCTCGGCGGGGGCTTGGGTAGTAACAGGGGCGACCTTGGTAGGAGCTTCGGTGGTAGCAGGCTTGTTGTCACCATCCACAGGAGCAGCGGGGGCAGAGGGCTTGATAACAACCGAGGAAGGCTTCTCAGCAGCAGCAGACGAAGCGACCTCAGTGGGTGCGGAGAGAACATCAGTCACGGAGCCAGGGACCGTAGCGAAAGAGGGACGAGGCGCACCCTCAGGGACGGTAGACTCTCCAGAAGAACCCTCAGCAGCGGCAGCAGACTCAACGGTCGAAGGCTTGGCAGCACCAGCATTGGGAGTTTTTGTAGCAGAAGACTGAGCAACAGCAGTAGAAGCCTTGGTGGTAGATCCAGAGCTGGATCCAGAGCCGCTGCCTTTGGAGATACAAGCGAAAGAGATCTTCTTGACATCAGCAGCCTGGGTAGGACCACTAAGAGACCAAGCCATGTTGACATAGGGCCAGCAGATACGGCCATCAGACATAGTGACCATGTCACCAGCAACGTAGGTATCCTCAGAAGTAATGGCAGAGCCAAGCTTCTTGCCCTTGCTGTCGACAGCCTGGAACTTGGTACCAGCAAACTTACCCTTGCAACCCATAGCCTCGAACTCACAAACAGGGTTGGAGATCTCCTCCCAGGTAACAAGAGCAGTAGAAGCGTCAAAAGTAGCAACGTGAGCGTTGGAGCAGTCGTTGGCACCATCAGTCACCCAGTTGACTTGGCTATCACCATCCTTGGCACCGACCTTGGAGGAAGCCTGCTCGCCAATGAGGGTCTTCTTGTCAGAGAACAGAGCAATAGCAACGTTGCGGTTGTTGGTGCGGTTCTCAGCGTGAGTGTAGCCCTCGCCCATCCAGTCGTTGAGAGTAAGATCGATAGCACCGCGAGAAACCCAGGAGAAGATGTAAGAGTCAGCACCGATGAAGCGAGCGAGAGAGCTGTAAGAGCCACTCATTCCACCCATGGGCTCGTTGCTGGCACCGTTGATGACGTGCTCGTTGGAGACCTTGACACCGTTGTTGCTCATGCCCTGAGTCTCGGTGTTCAACCAGATAGCACCCTGATCTTCGGAGCATAGGGAAGCGAAGGGAGGCTCATCGGCGTCTTCGAAGGCGATACCGGTGTTGTGAGAGCAGCCCCAGGAAGAAGAAGCACCCTGGATCTCCTCAACCTTACCCTCAGGGGTGATGTAGCGAATGGCATCACCAAAGTGACCGGAAGCATCGCCACTGTAAGAAGTGACAACGATGTAGGCAGCGTAATAGCCAGCCTTCTCAGAGAAGACAAGATCACCGTTGATGTCAGGAGAAGCAAGAGCATTTCCTGAGAAGCCAGAGCCACCAAGAAGAGTTCGGAAAGCTTGCTTGCCATTGGTGTACTTGTAGATTACAGGGAGAGGGTCCGTAGCCTCTCCCGAGACAACCTCGTTGGTCAGGAGAGCGAAACCATCGTTGTGGGCAACGAGACCACCAGCCTCCTTACCGTTCTTGACAGTGACGGGAGTTCCAACAGCAGCAAAGGTCTTGGGGTCAACGCCCTGGATGTGGACACCGGTACCGCTAGCATCGAGGTAAGCCAGGAAAGCAGTCTTGCCATCAGGAGAGACGGCAAAGGGAGTTCGGCGATGGTGAGGAAGGCCAGTCCAGTAAGCTTCCTTGACGGGGTTGAAAGAGGCACCCAAGGTGAGGGTATCGACGTGGTTCTCGAGCGAGGAGGAGGTGAGTTGGGCAGCAGCCAGCGCCAGGCCGGCAGTGAAAGTGAGAAGACGAGACATTGCGATGATGGCTTGATATCAAGAAACGAATGTATTCCGTTGGAATAGTGTACGGAAAAGAACGTATGTAGTCAGAATGGTAATGAATGAATAGAGCAAAAGAATGTAAAGAGGACTAGACCCCAGGTCAGTTATCCAAGCCAGCAGAGAGTGAAGCTATCGTCTCTCTGTCTTCCATCGAAGCTGGAGAGCAGCATCTCTTATAAGTGTGTAAACTGAGCCCATGCACTCTACTCCAGTGCAATGAACTAAGCTAAACATGTTTAAAGACGAGCTGAGAGCGGTGGAAAAACTCCAGAACAATTAACCCGTATGATGACCACTCATAGATGGTGAATGGATGGTGGAACATCAAACAGGCACCGATCGAGGGGTGATCGAGCAAGCACAGCACAGCCTTTGTGTTTCAAACCCTGGTGAAAAAAACCAGTGTCGACGAAAAGTTTCCTAAAGTTGCTGGATTTGGGAAGAAATCTCCTAATGAATCCTTGTCATGTCTCGTATCTCAGTGGATTGGTGAAACTTCGGATATAAAGTGAAAGGTCTGTGGGCGTTTGTCTTATCTGATGGACAAGACGATCTTCAGCTTCGGCAGTTGTCAGCCTTATGAGGGACAGCTCAATGAGCCTCTATCGACAATGACAGTAAGGGAGATTAGAACATGACTATGAACAAGTCGATTTAATATGCATCGATCATTGGAGTCCTGTAAAGCATCAGGAGAGTTGTATTGCAGGAGACAATGACCTGTTGTCAAGAGCTGACATGCTGGCAGACAGTGTTTGAAGACCCGAGGGAAGTTGAAGCTATACGCGGATTTGAGTGTCATCCCTGCTCCTTCATCCGTTTCTCGGAATGTGCCATGGACGTTGTATCCTTTCCTCGCCCAGCCTTATTTAATAAGCGGCCCAGCTCCAGAATTTCCCATCACCATGGTTTCAGAATCCAAGAAATGTGAGAGCAGCCAATAGTGGGCAGATCTGATATAAACTCCCCGAGAGAGCAACAAAGAGATCGTCACGAATGGAGAGCAAAACAGATCACAGACATGTTACAGGGGGTAATTGACTAGTGATTTATTCCCGGGCGCCTAGCACTGACTTGCATTGCATTACATACATTGCATTCTGTGAGGTAAGACAAAGACAAGACAGTTGTCAGAACTACCTTAGCGCCCGATGTGACATTTTGTTAGTTCAACCGACTCAGAGAGTGTGTGCAACGGATGCTTCGGCCTCGGAGTATGCGTTACGCAGGGGGTTAAACGGGTAATATTAGACATCCGATGCGAGATGGTCTATGAAGGAATGGAAATTGGCAGATGGATCATGGATCCATTTGATATTTATCCATGGGTCGAGAACTGAGGCCGCCAAATATTAATACCCATCGATAGAACTAGGGAAGGATCTATTTTGGGACTGCCGAGGTTGAGGATTTCATTCTAGAACATCATCATCAATTTCTAATGATAAGATCCATACATCACAGGCCTCTGCCCTCTTTATCAGTGAATCAGTGGGTTGATTGTAGAATACTACATCAAATAAAAGATCTAGGCTTCACGTGCTGTAGTCTCCTCTAAAGCACCCCTGAACATCGGGCGTCTGCAGAGGTCAGGAAAAAGACTAGGCCTAGTTCGGCGACTCGCCTCAAGCCGCCCCGCGTTGTTATTGATTCTCTTCTCGTATCGTGCGTGATTGAGAAAACGAGGCTGAGCCCATTCATTCCAATCCCATCATTCAATAGGGGCACTTTCACTACCTAAAGAGGCATCAACTAATCTAAGTTAATACCTTTACTTACACATTCTCATTCTCGCACTCATTTATTTCTCTCATTTGTTCCTCACAGTCTAAACACGGCATCTTCTTATCTATCTCTTCTGTAACGTCATCGTCAGCATCAGTATCAGTTTCTGCCTTGAGCTGGGCATCAGTCGGCTCACCTTGCATCATCAACATGATGCTCAAATATCTCACCAAGCCTACGAGGAAGAACATTTCTGATGCTCTTCTTATCTTGGGTGTGATTGGCAGTGTCATCTCAGTCATTTTGGCGTCCATTGTGTTTATTGCCGGCACTACCATTATTCGTGGTGATCCTGATCATCTTCTATGGAAGCCATTAGCCTTGGTCTCGGTAAGTTCACCCACAATCACTCACTTCCCATATTCTTGATATTTCAAGACTTTTAAATACAAATATATTTTTCCGGCTCTTCCGACTGACAAATCGCCAGTTTGAAGGCATTATTCCCAACAATGATACCTCTCGTTTCTTGGTGCACCTAAACTGGTTCGCCAGTTCCTTTGGATGGGAACATCCCACAGCTCCCAAGGGTCTTCCAAAAGTTGGAATCACATCCTCGGGACTACGATATCACTCAAATATCGTCAATGATCTTAACCAGATTGCCACTGAACTTCGACTACCAGAAGACACCTTCAACTGCCCCAAGCCGGGCCCGTATGAAGATCCATGTGGCAACATCTTCTTTGAAGCTTGGCGAAGCTACATGGCCAGCGGCGGACTTCCAATCAGTAGCTGGATCGTCTGGATCAATATCTATGTCGCTCTAGTATTCAGCGTCATGGACATTCTCCGAGAGTGGGTTATTCCCAACAGACCTCACTGGATGAAGTGTCGCTGCATCATCGGCAAGCGATGGTGTCCTCTTCCCAAGGGCAGCAAGGAGGAAATCGAGCAATTCGACGACTACGTATGGGACAAGGTCCGTCTCACCTACTGGGCCATTTCGGCCGCTTACTTCGGCATCGCTGCCGGTCACACATGTATCAACTCAGTTTTCTTTGTTCGTTATCTGAGCTATTTCGAGGAACGTTTGCCCGATGGAATCAGCATGCACGGAAGACGACGCCTGGCTTCCGAGATCTTGCTCTGGGTTGCTTTTGGCATCAAGACCTTTGGCGCATTGTGCATGGCTGTGAGGTGGAAGCTGAGCAGAAGACCAAAGGGCTGGATGGATGGACAGAGTCTCGGTCGCCTTGAGAGGACCAAGCCTAATGGTGCAGATGGAGGAAAATACACGGATTAGAGCGCCAGTGATATAAAGGAAGTGTTGTACTTAGTAACTGGCAATAATAGACTGCTCCGGCAAAAGCGTTTGGTTTGAATCTGATGTTCATGAACCTCATCTTGACTCAAATGACAATGCCCGGATTTGTCATATAGAATGCACCCCGCAGATAGCAAGGTCCACCAAAATACCCTAGCAGTGGTTGGATAGTTCGCATAGAGATACAACTACCGCTGTTAGGTGCTGCTCTAGCTTGGACTCTATCTTGAGGCGGGGAAGTTGATTGATTGTTGGATTCACTGACTTGCGGGACCGGGAGAGAGCCGGTTCACTCTCTGGCCGGCCGGCTCATATAAATGAGGGCCGAGTGAATAACTGACAACGGTCTGCCATTTCATACATCTCTATCTATCATAATAAAGGCATCACCTCCATTATATTCCATTCATCAAGTGCAAATAAGCATAATGCTCTCCTCAAAATCCTTCCGTGCAGCGCCTCTGAAGCGAGTTATCTCCAGGCAGGCCTCACTTTCATTCAGTAGCTCAGCCTCTAGATCCCGTATCATCCTCCCCTCGCAGAAACTCACAACCAAACCTTATTCAAAAGCCCAACCTTCTCTTCGATCCGCATCCTTCGCAACAAGCTCCGAGGCTTCGGCTCCAACCCCCGAGGAGCCAGTCAACCAGAACTTTGCAGCTGTTGCAACGGGTGGTATCCCATATCCTGGAATTCCCAAGATCGAGGACCCTTATCAAAAGCGGCAATGGCAACTGGAGCACATGGCTGGTGCCTTTCGCGTGTTTGCTCGTATGGGATTCACTGAGGGTGCTGCAGGACATATCAGTGTGAGAGATCCTGTTGATCCTAGCACCTTTTGGATTAACCCGTGAGTCTCATTTTCCTCTCTGGTGACATTTGCGTTGACAACTTCAGTATGGGTGTTCACTTCGGAATGCTTGAGGCAAGCCATATGGTCCACATCAACGAAGACGGTCAAGTCATTGGCGGTAACCGAGTCGCCGTCAACGCAGCTGGTTTTACTATCCATGCTGCTATTCATAAAGCCAGGTCAGATGTGGACGCTGCATGCCACGCTCACTCCAAGCATGGCAAGGCTTGGTCAACATTTGGAAAGCCCCTCGAGATGATCAGTCAAGATGCCTGTATCTTCTACAAAGACCACAGCGTGTACTCCGACTTTGGAGGTGTTGTCTTTGAAGACGATGAGGGTGCTCGTATAGCCAAAGCCCTCGGTCCGAAAAATCGATCCGTCATTCTACAGAACCATGGGCTGTTGACGGCCGGTAAAACAGTTGATGAAGCCGCGTATTTGTTCTCCCTCATGGAGAGGACGTGTGAAATACAGCTCCTGGTGGAGAGTGCTGGACTGCCGAGACGGATTATCGGTGATGAAGAGGCTGAGTACACTTATCGGTATAATGCTGATCCTGTGAGTTGTCGTTCTATGAATAAGATTACAGACAGTTTGCTAACATGGTGAATAGGAGGCGCTGTATACTGAGTTTCAGCCTGATTTCGAATACGAGGTTTGGAAGTCTAATGGTAAGCTAAAATCGGGTGTCAACTGAAGCGGGATACCCTGGTGATGGTGCTTCAAAATGAGAAGCGTTAGCATAAAACTGTCATTTCAAAATCCTTAGTCTTCAAGCTCTTTAGATGCGGCTAGTGTAGTTCTCGCTGGCTTGTTAGATTCTATAGCTAGACTTCCTTACCACAAAATGTCTCTCCAATTTCTGGAACTCGTCTCTTACAGTAACGTCTTTCTCCACCACTTCTCTTCCTCCTCAAGCCACAGCCTCACGTTCTTCGGCAGTCCAAATCCATGACCCTCTTCAGGTACAACGATCAGTTCAACTTCGCCCCTTGCCTTCTCAATGGCATCGGCCATCTCTTGTGCCTGATCCAGCGGCGTGACCTTGTCACTACCTCCGTGCAAGAGCAGCAACGGGGCTGTGATCTTTTGAGCCTCGAACAAGGGACTTCTCTCACGGCAGATTCTGTCCTTTTCACTCTTGTCTACCCCTTTCTGCAGCACGAGGTGATCTGTATAGTCTGATTCCAACTTGTGGGTTGAGTCATCCAGACGTTTGATGTCACTTACACCAGAGAGACATACACCACCAGCGAAGGTACTCGGGTGACGGGTCAAGCTTCGAAGGGTGTTGTATCCTCCTGCACTTACACCAGTGATTCCTACTCCGCCAAACTTGACCACTCCCTCAGACGTCAAGTTATCTGCGAATTCTGCAGCATCGTCTGAGTCCACTAAGCCCCAGTTTCCCCAGAGAGCCTCCCGATATTTACGCCCATGAGCGCTTGATCCTTTGTAGTTGAAAGCAAGAACTGCATATCCCCTCGAGGTGAAATATTGTGTTCTTGGGTTAAGGCCAGGGCCGGTGTAGGATGTTGGCCCTCCATGACTTATCATAATCAGAGGAGGTCGATCCCCTTCTGGTGCCTGGAAGTCCGGGTTGTGCGGGAGCCACAGGAATCCATACAATTCTCTTTCGGGTTGGCCCTTTGAGTGGATTTTCTTCAGGATAGGCTTTGAACAGAATTCACTGGGAAGCCCATCATCTGTAGAGCCTCGTACTTGGGTGATTTGACCTGAGCCTTCGGTGTCAATTCGATAGAGCGCTTTAGCATTGGTCTCTCCGGACCCGACAACGAGCACTGAAGTATTGCTCAGGCGTGCAACTGCGTCCAACTGCACTTCTGCCAGTCTCTGAGAGTCGCCGATGTCTTTCCAACTTCCCGACTCTAGATCGATGAGAATCACCCTAGATGTTCCCAGGATATAAGGAGAAGCGACAAGATGCCGATCAGACAGGGGCGCATAGGTATGACTATACTCATTTAGCAGATTTCTCATGATGATCTCAAGGTTCTTACCTTCCCTGAAACCATCGAAGCTCTCCAAACTCCGCATTGCCGATGCCATCGACTTTGATCTCGACATGCTCGTCACTTCCGGGAAGAATACGGTACAAGCGACGATACTCTCCGACCTCCTTAATAAAGAATAGAGATCCATCGGGGCCCCATCTAGGCTCTGCAACTCCCTCACGATCCTTGCCTGCAATAAGGCTGATATCCGAGATAGATCCATCGTTCCATGTCGCAGTATACAGCCGAGCAGAGTCAAAAGGCAGTTCGGGATGATTCCACTCCAGCCACGAAAGCTTTGATCCATCGGGACTGAAAGATGGTTCGTAGTAGAAGTCAGCAGTGTCAAGAATCCGCTTCACCTCGGATGTTTTAGTGTTGATTGCCACGATGTAGTTGCGGACTCCATCAGGAGTGTCATGCTCATGGTCTTCCTGGTTGGCCAGAACCCATGGCGACGTCAAGTTTGCTTCAAAGTTTGAATATCTCAGGTTTGGGTGGCCAGTCAGTTCTGAAACTTCCTTGCTGTCTGGATTCAAGATGTGAACTGTATCACCCTTGTTGGAGAAGATGATACGATCATCTGGGAGAACGGCGTATGTTGAACCGCCATACTCATACACGGTATTCTTGGCACTGTACTCGGATGGAAGAATATCTTTGATACCGTCTTTCAGGATCTCAACAATAGTTGTGCTTCCATCTTCGCGACTCTCTGTGTAGAAAGCTCTACCAGATTTAGGCTGTACGTGTCAACGCCTGCTTAGATCATCAAATGTCAGAAGGCTTACATTGGCTCTAGGTGAGGAAAGTTTTCTCGTCTTAGATACGATTGAATCTACCGAGATTGGTGATTCCCAGTCCCCATATCGGGCGGTCTTCTTGGTGGTAGTGGTAGTGGACATGGTGGTTGTAGATGTTCAGGTTTGGTTACAAAGTGCGGGGTGAGAGAGAACACAAGTGTAAGATGCGCCCTACAGTATTTACTAACTAGACAGCAGTCTCAACCCAATCAGGCATCTATCTTTATGGAACTTTTGTTCTAAACAAATTGAGCTCGTTTAGTCATTTATTGAGGCCCATACTACGGTGATTGGAAAGTCACTGAAGCGGAGCGATCTCGCACTATAATCAGTTTGAAGGTAGAAACATAGCTCACCACGCACGCACCTTGATGAACAGCGCCAACTATCATGTTACATCTCATACCAGCAACGTCTAGAGCGCTTCGATTCATTTCCCTGATAGTAGATGAAGAGCGCCTCTGGATCGTGTGTTGTTTACTCTGGTCGCCGCTTATGCAAGTATGGTAATAAGTTGACCTGAGTGAGATTTTTTACTGACTGACAACTACAGAGCACCACCATCAAGGCCATGGTTTGAATATGGCCCCCAAGCTCGTGCCGGGCCTCTCATTCTCACAAATTTGGCGGGAGTTGACGCGGTAGTCAATAATCTCGTGTCTTCATGAGAAGATCAGCGATTCACATGCAGTCCAGAGAAATATTTAGCAGATATTAATATTCTATTATATTCAATGCTCCCTTATTGAGCTCATGAATAAGTCAAGCGTGCATTGCCTCGCTTCTAACACGCATCATGATTCATAAATGATGCTCGGGAATAAGATCAGATAGCATAAAATAAACACCCCAAACTCCTTGATGCAACAGTAGATCAACAATCAAGAGATAACCCATCTATTGTAACATACCTCTCTATCGTACACCCTCACAACTTGCCGTGTCGTTACAGCAAAATTCCCCGTGGCGTCCCTGACAGCCGGCCGCCAGGAACAGCATGCAGGTACGCTTCGATCCCGATCAACAATCGTCGACAATCCCATCGACAACATGCTTCGTGTACGTCATTAGCCCACGTGGTAGTATATATCACTCTTTCAAAAAGGTCTGTGTGCCTCGTGATGGTTGCGCCGTCGCATGTCAACTCCAAAGCCACATGACCCACGTGTCGTGATACGGGTAGGATGGTCACGTCAAATGCTGCAGGTACATCAGGCGTAGGAACGTACTCACCAGGGTGTTCTAAAAGTAGGGCATTTCCACTTGAAAATGACCACCAGAGCCTCTCTTCCAAGGCATAGTATAAGAGTGACCACGTCGCGAGCGACTGTGGAGAGAAGTGATTAAGAAAGGATTAAAAGTCATCAGATACAGGTATCTATCGCTTGCGTCAAATATATACAAAGCACCCTGCCTCCCCAAACGCTAATCAAGCCGTTTCCTAAACGTCGGCCTTTTCCTTTGCTCATGCATCGGTTTCTGAATTTTGCTCATCGACTCTTCAGGACTTCGGCGGATGTCCTTCAGACTTGAGCCTTCTCGGCGGTAGGGGTGGTGGCTTCGTGGAGAGGGGGAGGTTGAACGACGAGGAGAAGGTATTCTCCATGCCGCAACGGACTTGTACTCAATATAGCAGGGCGCGATAGACTCCTGTCGGGGAGTCGGTGTGTCATCGAAATTTGGGGTATCGTCATAGAAATCGCAACCGTCGCTAGCATCTTCAGGAAATTGAGTAGTAGGAAAATCCTCCTCCTCCTCTAGATCATCCTCATACTTGTCATTAGATTGTTCCCCGTCATCCATTACGTCCAGTGACGACTGGCTCTCTGCGCAATCAGAATCCGAGGCGACCGCAAAGTCGCCGTCATCGAACTGCGAGGTCTCATCTTCGTCGTGAACTAGTGATCTGATGTCAGAGATAGCTGCAGCTGTCTCGGAACCAGAAAACGACATGGAACGTGAAGGGGGGGTGGAGTACTCGTGCGACTCCATGGAAGTAGGAGAGGAAACAGAAGACTCATCGCCGTGCGCTGCCTCGGAATGGGGGGGCGAGGGGGGCGCTTGAACAACAGACGATGATCGAATGTCGGCGTGGATCGAGAGGGGACCCTTTGTCAAGATAGGCTCATCATCAAAGAAACTAGAGGCATCGTCGACGCTGCTGGCCGTGGTGCTCTCGGTCTTGACGCTGTTGGTCTCGGAGAAGGAGGATAAGGAAGCAATAGAAATAGCATCATGATCACGGTCGTTGTGATCAAGATATTGTTCGGGTAGGTAGCTTGCAAAATAACGGACGATCGAGTCGAAAGACTTGGTCCGGAAGAGTTGAAGGGCGTACTGCCAATGTTCAGAATCCATCAACTTGGGGTTGGCGATGATCTCAACAGCGAGAGACTCGAGAGATTCGTGGAGTTCGTGAATCCGCTGCTGCTTTCGCTCATCCAGCAAGCGATGGAAATCGTCGATGGTATCGGCATCGCGGGAAATTTCGTAAACGTCGTGATGAAAGGCTTCGGGGTCTTGGAGGTTAAAGGTAAAGGTGTTGTATTTTTCGTGCAGAGTATGAAAGAGGTCATCCCTCTTCATGCCGAATTTCCAGGCCGGCCATGACCAGCCCGGATCGTCCATGTCGAGGTCACAGTCGATAGAAGTAGGTAAATTATGGTGGTGGAATGGTTGTGGTATAGAAGAGAGTGTCCAGTAAGAGTGTCCAGGTATCCGTGGGTCGAGAGCTCGTGGGAGCTGCGGGATCTATTTCATGTCCATGGCGTCAAAATCCTCAAAGGTGTTCAGAAGTCAAAAAAAATGAAGACTGCTCTGAACTGATGTGCAAGAAGCGTGCTTGTTGGGCTCTTCTGGGACTCTTTGGGCGGGTTTGGATTTTGGTTATAGGTGATGATCGTGGGTGTTTTGGAGGCGGGCGTGACGAGAAACAGAATTCGGCAGGTTCTGGGGGGCAAGAGCCATACCCATATCTCAGGGTGCGCTTGGCCCCCAGCAACCCAAAGACCACGAGTGAGGCCTGAGATGCCTGAGGCAGATACGATAAGGGGCTACGATTGGCTGTCATCCCTTCGAAGACGGGGACACGAGACGCGCCTGCATAATTGGCGTCCAATGACGATCTGTTCTCAGTGTTAAGTGGAGCCACCTCATGCAATCTCTTGAACTAGGCAACGCTAGTGATATGGTGGCGTCCATTGGGGGCCATTTGCAGCCCACCCTTTGATGCTTCTTTCGTGCAATTGCGGCAGATTTTGTTTGGGCAGTTCCGACGCCGGCCGCTTCCAATCGATTCCATCATTAATGAAGGATTCACACAAACACAAAACACCAAGCATGTCGATATTCAATATCACAATGATTTCTATGAACTCATCAATTATTTTACAATCTTATAGTGTGGTCTTCTCAGCAATAAATGACATTGATGACTGTTGAGATATTGGCCACGTAAACACCCATTGACCAAGCCTGACCTGTCACGAGGACTGTCATCAGAGGCAACTTCCACTTTAGTCCCAAGTCATGATCACTCACCGAAACTCATTATGAGACAACAACTGACCTCTGCAAAAATGTCTTTGGTGCCTAATATCGTGACAAACTCACGTTATCTGGTAAACTCTGGAGTCTGCTTTATATAGCCTGCTTTTCCCCAAATCTCGATGGTTACTCAGTCATGCTGAAGTCGGTCTGTTGAATATCAGCTTCAGTGTCGTCATAGTAAGATCCGCTGAGCCATGTAAGATGCCAGATGCTTCTATGCTCGCCTCTTAGTTGACAACGTGCAGCCGAAGGGCTCACCAGCAATCAATTCGAGTGAATTATCCATCATCCTTCATGTCACTTGTGCGAGTTACCGGATCTCATAATGACCAGAGATCTTGAGGAGATCTCCTATGGATAGGTAGTATCATTTGGCCATCGGGGTAATTATCTCCATTTCCTAGGAAATAAAGTCTTAAGTGAGATGACTCTGCACAGCCACAAAGGGTTGGGTTGTGGCAGCGAGTGTGGCAGTGGTTGTGTCCTCAACTGTGTCAAGTCAAATTCTGCCTTGTCAAGCCCAGGGCAGCCCTACCCGTTATGAGTCCAGTCCTACACTCCACACACGCCAAAAGCTCCCTCCCTAGCCAACAAGCGTAAGCGCAGAATAGGACGGTCGGCCAGTGCTCAGTGGCATTCGCTTCGTACCGTCTCGTCCCGCCCGCTCCCGCTTCTTTCTATCCTTTCTTGAATGAATTAATCGCCCTCGTTCCCCGTTTTTGGATCATCCCCTCAGCCTTCATGCAGCGAATAACTAAACCGCTGTATGACTCGACCCCGATTCAGTCTTGTTCCTCGTGGAGTCTGAGACGAGACTACACGCTATCAGCAGGCCTGTCCTGGACCTGTCCTGACCTGGGCTGAAAGCTGTGTTTTCAACCCTCCCAGGAGAACACACCCATCGTGTCCTGTCCTTCTGATGTGCCCTGTTCATTCACTTAAATCAGGGCTCGTTGAGTGTAAAATCTGCTACTGATTTTGGCTCTTGTTCCTGTTCCTGCATCTCCTACATTACTTTCCCATCCTATCCGTACAAGCTAAGGTGTTATTGCTGCATCTAATAATACCTAGCCACAACCCACTCTTCCCCAGCTCCTATTAAACCCTTCCACTCCCACTCTCTCCCCGCCTCGGTTCGCCTTGTGTCGTACCGTACATACATTCTTGGAGTGCATCGCCTCACAAGCGCAGCACAGAGTAGCCTGCCTGGAATTCAATCACAGTCAGCCCCTCATATTACTCATACATTCATACATATTCATTCACAACTACATTACACTTTTCAGCCTGGCGCAACATCAATCGTATCTCGCTACGCAACGCATCACCGCACGGGTTGCTTTTCTACGTGGCAACCACACAAACTCTATCAATTACTATAGACATTCTGTTCAGCCTGCCATCCATTCGTTTGCGTTTGGTTGGTTAGCTAGCATCTTGAGGTAAACTCTTGCCTGGTTCTTCTGCCTAGTCCACCCACCGCTTTACGCCTTGGTTGCTTACCAACTTCACTCATGAAGCAGAGATAGCCAAACTTATGGCAGAACCTAGGCTCGGGCTCTCTGAGGTTGTCTCAGAAGAGCGCACCGAGCCATTTTCTCAATCCGAAATTGACGCCCGCTTCAAGGGGATTGGTGTTGAAGAACCAGTCCCTACTGCTAGCTCTTCGCTTGTCTCGTTAGACGAGCTCCACGTCGAGGATCACCACCACAGGCAAGGCATCCGCATTCTATTTCGTCCCCTAGCCAACTTCCCCAAGTCGCGGTCTGTGAGCCCTGGTAGTGAAAGTTTACAGTGGCTCGCTCTCCGCGCCGAAGTGGCTTCACCAGAGCAGCCTGAGCACAAAGTTCTCGCTGTGACTCAGACTTCCAAAGATATCAAATTCACCGTCCGTATCCCCGGTGAGACTCAGGATGACTATCCAAGGCCCCCTTTGTGGTGCGAGCTATACTACGATCCCGCTAGTGACAAAGTCATCTTCTTGAACCGGTCAGACCTACCAATTTCTCTGTCAGGAGTGTCACCGACGCCGCCGTCGAGCCCTTGCAGTCCTTCGCATGTCGTCAACCCCGGATCAGCCAAGGCTCTGAGGCCTGGAACATGGCGCATTACGCTTCGGGACATGGAAGTCCTCGACTTCCGAGTACTTGAAAAGCGCCCAGTGATACTGTATCAACCACAGCAACCGTCTATTGTCGAGGATGTTCCCTCGGAGTCCAGCACCCCCACCGTGAACTCGAGCGGCAAGCGGGCCCTTTCTCCGGAGTATGACGAGAAGAGAGTGAAACGTCGTGTCTCAGACCCGAATACACCCGGTGACGACGGTGTTGTTATGTTCCTCAGGCCTTCCGCGGATCCCTTGGTTTTCTCCCTCCCAAATGGTCGCGAGAGCAAGGAGCTCTCCTCGGTGAATGGCCACCCTCTGCTGGACGCTGAAAAGGGTGAAACTGCTGCAATCTCAGGTGTCTGCGAGGTCGATGAGTACGAACTCACCAAGCGAGAGCCAATTGCTTCGACTTCCTTGTCTGCCGTGTACACAGCAACACACTCCCACGTACCGAACAACATCGTTACTGTCAAGGTACTCAAGACGCGCGTTGCCAACCCCAATGACAAGGCGCTCGTCCACGAGCGGACTGTCATCCGTCAGGCCGACATGTGGCTTCGTGAGTGTAGGGGTCAGGAAGACCTGCAGCACAAGTCGATTGTTCGCTACTATGGTGGTGATGCCCGATTCCTTTCCCTATACATGGAGCACATCGACGCAAAGGACCTGACTTCCGTGCCTCGATGGAGGAATAATACCAACGATGAGTTCATTGGCGACAGAAATGACGCTGCCAGGATCTTGGGAGACATCGCCGGCGCTCTCAACTACATCCACGGTCGCAAGCTGGTGCACAACGATATCAAGCCCGCCAACATCCTCTACTCGCCAGAGAGAGGTGCGGTCCTTTGTGATTTTGGTCTCTCTACACCGGCCACTGCTACTAATTCGCCGACCGTTGGCGGAACACCGTACTACGTTCCTCCGGAATTCATTGGTCGAAAACAACGCGGTCCTGCTTCTGACGTCTGGGCACTCGGTGTCACTATGCTCTACGTGTTGCGCAAAATAACGTACCCTGACTCTCGTGCTCATCGACGACACCCCCGACCCCTTTATTGGTTGATCGCTGGGGTGAACAGTCCCAACATGCCGCACAAGCAGTATGGAAATGGTCAGCCCGCTATGAAGCAGATGCGAGATTGGCTTGCCGAGATCTTCGATGCGAGAAAGAGTCTGAATCCCAAGGACCGACTCGAGCGTATCGTTATGGAGATGCTATACCCTAACCCCAACCAACGTATCACTATGGCCAAAGTGGTACAAGAGTTGAGTGTCGAACAGGCTGCTGCTCTTACGGGATGAAGACCGTATAAGGAGTCGCAACTGTTACCAACCATATGTGAGAGTATCTCACAAGAATAATCAACTGGTCACCGTCTGTCTTTTGTTTTCTGATTTCGGGACTGGAGTTTGGTGTTTTAGCGTCACATGCTGAATTCATATGAGTGCGATGGTGAGTAAACAAACAACGCCCCTGGTTTGACCAAGCTGACCAACCCAGATTGGATATACCCTGTTATTATTCTTTACGTTTTAATGTAACTCTTGTTTCTATATATTATACCAACTGCATGTTCATTTTCCTTTTCTTCAATCATGCAAGTCATCATATACGGGTCTGGAAGCATCTTTAGGGTTCCAATGGATCAACAATACAAGGCTCCCAGTAGCCAGCCTGTACTACAGGTTGGCAACGCCAATGGAGCATTTGCTCCACACATAAACAATCATAATTTTCGGAAGGCCGTGAATATTCTATCGTGACTACTGATTACAGATTGAAGCAACCATGTCTCATAAGGTCATCCATCTAGAAGCCCAAACCCATCACAAAAGCGGCAGCAAGACCCACAACAGAAGTCATAACCACCGTGTTCACGCCCATTGTGCCAGCGGCGTTGTCCTTGCTGTCTCCAGAAGATGTAGAGTTGGAAGAGCTATCTTCCTCGGTTCCGTTGCCCTTCTGCTGCTTGATCTTGACGTAGTCCACATCACCAGTTTTGTTGCTAGGACCCTTGGCATTCTCCTTGAAGCGGATATCGGCACAGTTGTACAGGGCATTGCCAGTGTCACCAACGGTAACAACCTGGATACTAGCGATGTCTCCGTCCTTGGGCTTGACGTCTGAGGGAAGCTCAAGCTTATCAATGAAGAGAGTGCCTGAGTTTGTGGCGTTGAGGAACTCTGGGGTAAGGGAGATGTTGAAGTTGGTGGAGTTCTCGCCGAGGCCGAGGTTGACGAAGACGTAGGACCATTCGTGGTGAAGATCAAGGGTGAGAGCACCACCGTCGAGGGGCCAGTCAGTGAGGTTCTTCTTGTTGAAGTCAACACGAGCACCTAGTGTTTGTCAGTAGAGTATGCGATCGCAGGATATGGAACGTCTTACAGGGTTGCTCCCACTGGTTGTAGCGCTCCTCGCCCTCCTCACTGAGGGTGTCCGCACGCCAGGGAGGGAAGACGAGACCGAAGTGGGCAGAGACAGCCTGGACAGTAGCCAGTCCGAGAAGAGTCTTGAAGGCCAGCATCTTGATGGTTGAGGTGACGAGTGTGTTGCGGTGGAAGAGAGGGTGAGCAGCAGCAAATGGAAGCACAGCAGGCGCTTCAGCTGTCTTTATATGCACAAAGCAGCACCTCAGTCATTCCAGGGTCCAGCTCATGTAACCGAGCTCTAGCTCTCTGCATCTGGAAGCTGCTCTTGACCAGGCAATTGTTGACTTAGCGTGAGTCAGTTTCGCAGGGTTGTGGCTGACTTCGCGTGATAGCCACTGCTGTGTCACTGGTAGCTTTACCGCTGAAGAAGCCGGTGTCTCCCCCGGACATTCGGGGGTTGGTGTGGATTTTGGGGGCTGCAGGTGGCCGGTTGACAAC
The DNA here is from genome assembly GCA_013186785.1 of Fusarium pseudonygamai. Taxonomy (NCBI): domain Eukaryota; kingdom Fungi; phylum Ascomycota; class Sordariomycetes; order Hypocreales; family Nectriaceae; genus Fusarium; species Fusarium pseudonygamai. The sequence continues at coordinate 19,185 of JAAQRH010000178.1, forward strand.
AGCCTTTGACCGGAGCATGCTATATAGATGCATCTGCAGTGTGAACGTTGATCAATTCAGTCTTCTCATGATGATACCACTACACATCCTCGTGAACTCTCTTTTTCTCTCACAATAAGCTTAGAAACAAGGTTTCTTTAAGCATAAGATCCGGAATCTGTACATGATTCTCACTTGCCTGCCATCACATATTCTCCCAATAAGGTCAGGCCATGCGGGGGATGGCTGAGAGAGAGCGAGTTTGAGATGATAATTAACTTGCTCAAATGGCCGCACCAACCCCTGTTAGGTAAGGCTGTCATTTTTCTTTTTCAAGCTTAAACATGGATAATCAACTCAATTGATGTAGTTAACGGTTCTTATTGGTGTGAGTATTAGCGGCATGAATGATGTTATGTTGGTCTAGAGTTTTGTGAACTTGTGTGGTGATGGGTTGTGTTGGTGATTGAGATTGAGGTTGTCGAGGTGACACAGGGTAAGTTGTTGCATGAGAGTGAAGTTAGGTATCACAACAGCGCATGTTGGCGAACATGATGTTCAGTTTACAGCGGACAAAAAGTCTATTATAGAGAGACTGTTTCTGTAAATCTACAGTAGCCTAGCAATTATTGATAGATATCAGGTTTCTGGTATCACTGACCCTAAGCATCATGACCCCATAAAGTCGAGGAACATTCAAAATAACACCGGCAATAAAGAGCATAACTCACACGAACAAAGATAATTAATAAAACAATACACAACAGTATCTATAAATACACTCTTATAACATCCACCAGACCGCAAGTTGTTATTTTATTTCGATTGTTGCCTAGTAACTAATCACTACTCGCACCATATCGACTGTAAGTTTGATGGCTGGAATGATGGCGTCAAAAACCGTTGGACCCCTAAAGAATAGAAGCCAAAAATTCGATACAAGACCGCAGTAACAAAGCCGATCAAACCACAAGTAAAGGGCAACCCTCATCTATCAAGATCTACGTAGTACGAAATAACATGGCCCATTAACCTCAGTTTCATGTAGGTACTAAGGTATAGGTAGTGAGATGTTGTATTGCATCACGTGCTCGCGCGCTTCAAGGCGTTCCTGCCGATAAGGATTTTCCAACGCAAGGTATCCACTTTTCACCGATAAGATCGATGTTTCCCTGATACTTCAACATTTGACTCGTCTCCCTTCCAATACATCAGCATCTACAATCATCAATAATGGATCCTGGAAGAAAAGCCATGATCGCCGGACGGCGGTCCCCTACGCGACGAGATGTGACATCCCCGAGACACGATCCAACCAACCGAATCACCAAATCCACCAAAACCAGTGGTTCCAAGATCAACCCCAAGTACTTGACTCAAGATGAGCAATCACGACAATTTGTTGCCGATGAGGACAAGTTTGTACTGAAGCAGTCCAAGAAAAAGGCAGATATCCGGATTCGGGAAGGCCGTGCGAAGCCCATCGATTACCTGGCATTCAACCTAAGATATATCGATACAGACCGCGATATCTTCGGCGACGACGATGCTGATATCGAAATTGATGTTCCCGCACCCGGAGATGTTGTTGCCTCGCTTGATGCAGAGCAGATTGCCGAGTTGGAATCCGATATCGCCTCATACCACGTGCTTGAAAACAATGCGACCAACCGGGAATATTGGAGAGCGCTGCAGACCATCTGTAAAGATAGGAAGGCGAAATTAGACCCGCACGGCCATGAGAGGAGGGTCGTAAGCAGTGTTTCAGACGACATCGACAAGATCCTTGCCCCCAAGACGCATGACCAGCTGGAGGCCTTGGAAAAGCAGATCAAGGCTAAGCTACAGTCCAACGAAGATATCGACACGGACTACTGGGAACAGTTGCTGCGAAGCCTCCGAGTGTGGAAAGCTCGTGCCAAGCTGAACCAGGTATACGAGACAATCAAGGAGACTCGTCTCAGCCAACTCAAGGAGCGTGATCCAACCAAGGTCAAGGCGCCTGGCCAGCCGACTTCTGCCCCTAAAGTGACATTAGGTTCTCAGCCAGTCGCATCAGCTTCAGAAGAAAGGGCGTCTCCTGCAGCCGTTTCATCCTCGATGCACGTGGGCACATCAGCCCCTCCAGGGACTGAACGCTTTTCCCAGGTTGACAATGTGGACTTCTCACAGGCAACCAAAGCACTGTATGATCGAGAGGTTGCCAGAGGTGTCGACGAGAACGAGGAGATCTTTACCAGCGAAGAGACTGTTACCACTACTAAGCCTCAATGGGCAGACAAATATAGACCCCGGAAGCCACGCTATTTCAATCGTGTCCAAATGGGTTACGACTGGAACAAGTATAATCAGACTCATTACGACCACGATAATCCGCCACCCAAGGTCGTTCAAGGTTACAAGTTTAACATATTCTATCCTGAGCTCATCGACAAGACAAAGGCACCAACCTTCAAGATCATTCGAGAACATGGCCGTAGACGCGGAGAATCATTTGCTGCTGCTGGTGAGGAGGACACGTGCCTGATACGGTTCATGGCAGGCCCTCCATACGAGGATATTGCGTTCCGCATTGTTGACCGAGAGTGGGATTATAGCGCCAAGAAGGATCGAGGCTTCAAGAGCTCCTTCGACAAGGTATGTTCATCTGGACCCCTCCACTTCACTTCACGTGGCAGGGAGAATTCCTTGCCTCTGCATTGGCCGCCCTGAGTTCGTATTCCAACGATGGCTTGGCCGTTGGATGAACTGCACTTTATGTAGCCCAGACCAGTCTGCGTTGGTGACAGCCTACTTGACCCATGCTATTAGACGCCATCGCCCCTCCATTACATGCCCATGAACCCACCAAGCTAACCGTGCACACTCAACAGGGTATCTTGCAGCTGCATTTTCAGTTCAAAAAGGTATGACATCGAAACCATATTTGTTGGTCCAGCCTGTTCGATTAGACTAACACGTTTCTCCAGATCTACTACCGGAAGTAGTTCCGGGATCGACCACTCACTATATAAGTTGTGTTGGTCCTCGCCTAGTAAGAGCCAAACTGGGTCAATACCTAATGAAAAGGGGAGGAAAGCCCGCTTCTGCACCGCCCGTTCCGTTGAGATTGAGTATCGGAGAGGACAAAAATGCACGTTTTCACGCGGGAGAGCGGACCAATCCGCCCTGTCTGATAAGGCTTGCATCATGATTGTTGTTATTAGCTTTCGACATGTCTACGCTACCCGGGCCATGTCCATTGATACATCTGTACCACCCATTTGAGGGTTTCTAATTCGGGATTCAGAGCGGGGATTGGTAGAGAGCTAGAGTGGGCAAAGGATGAGTCGATGCTGGAGTAGTGTCCTGCTACCTAATATCTATTCGACCATCGACCCGGCCCGTCCGCCCAGTTTGAGAACCTGCGCAGACCAGGCATGATTAAATCCTATGTCCCTGTTCCACATCTTACCAGCAGACAGCTCCTCAAGTCAGCAAAGATTGCTGTCGCCATGATCCAATTGATTGTCACAAGAATTGCGATGAGCCTGGCATGCAAACTCGGGTCATCAGGCCTACTGCATCAGAAGGCTTCTAGAAAGCTGTCACTTACGAGCGTTCACGGACCGGGGCGAACAGACAGCACCAAACCGCTCGGGCATCTTTACGTTTATGTTTTGAGTGAAATCCACGCAGAGCTTGGGCAATCGAGATGTGACAAGAGGGTTGCTTGCAGCAAACACCAGCCAGAACAGCTGCGTCAAGCCTGATGATGCCTTGAGTCCTGACTTCTAGTCGGATACCCGTCGATGTAGCTTCGAAAGATTGTTCTATGCATATTCTTTGACGCAGCGGACCGCAGAGTAGTGGTGATTTTATGCTTCAGAAAGCTTCTGACGGCTTCTCCGGCAGCTTCCATACTGATTCACAACAGCAACAGATGGATAACGGGGATCCAAACGGGACGGGCACCCACCGATGCTTTGATTGGCGGTCTGATTGGTATACAGATTGGTGTCCCGATTCGTATCGTCTGAAATGCAAGGTGCCGTCTGAGACGCAGACTACCCGCGATAGCCCCGTCGACGAGAGTACAAGCCGGTTGAGTTACCGTCAAGTGACTTGAAGCCGGTTGGTAGCGTATTCCTTACAGGGTGTGATGCTTCTTGGTCCCGATACATACCAGGTCTGCCTGATGAGACCAGGAGGGATGTTTCAACAGAAGAGAAGGAAGATTTGACGATACGCAAAGGGGCATGCAACACAAGGCTTCTCAGGCTGAACCAACGAATATCGGCACATTTCTTGCTAGGAGCACTCGTTCTAAGGTTGCACGTCCTATTCGGGACCTTGGATCAGGGCCCTTGGACCATCTCATTCTTGATGCAATCACCCATTGCATGTAGCTCACTCATCCTTGCCTGGTTGCTCCTCTCATGCAAGTACTGAGCCTACATAGTACAATATCTGAACTCAGTTTCAGAGACCGGGGCATCTGAGCGCATGCGCCTGTGGCGTATGAGGTGACAGATATTGCCTGTTGGACATGGTACTATTCTTACAGACAGGCAGAGCTCATAGACGTCACTGGAGTCGAAACAAGAGAAGACAAAGATTGCAGAGGCAGAAAGCCCTGTGGGAATCCATTTGCGCGTCCAACATCTTGTAGACTTTGGTGATGGCCACACACAAAACACAGCCAGCAAAACACAAGCACAGGCGCACATTTACAACACAAATGCATGTTAGGAGGGAGGCTTTCCGTCGGTGATCAGCTACGCCCGTGGGGTGGCTTACAGATGGCGTCCCTGTCCGTTTTCCTTGTCTGCCACGGACCACCATGGCTTGCTACGCGCTTGTTGGTCGGCCCTCGCCCTTTCACTTGGCACACGCCCCCCGAGCGACCTTGCTTGGCTACGATCTTGAGGTCCTTGCCCATAAGCTTCGACGGATGAGGGTGGATGGGAGATCTAAAAGCTAAGATTGCTGAATCTGTCAACGGGCATTTGTTTATCAACGGATCGACGTCTAAACGAAGCCGTTGTCTAAAAGCTAGCCCTGCAACTCCACGCCCTACCCCAAACGAGCGGGAGGAGCACAAGCACCCTTCGCTTCGGCATCAAATATCGCCATATTTCCTCGCCCCCGTCCTTGTCCTTGTCCCATTGTGTCTATTGTAACGTTCTGCTATCTTTCGTTCTCTCCCTCCATTCTTCAACTTGCTCATCACCATCTCTCATTCACCTCGCTTCCCATTGCTTGGTACCTGAGTAAAGAAATCTTCTTGTTCCGAGAACACCATCAAACCACCCACGAGACTCATTGTACTTCCTCCCAAACAAGTGCCCTTGACTTCAACAGAGGCCGCAATGGATACACCGTTTTCTGGTGACGAGCAAGCTTCTAGCTACACGAATATTATCACGGGTCACGGTCAACAATCACCTTGCGTGTCAGAGCTCACCGGTATGGAGCCATACTATGCCCTCTCCTCGGGTCCTCAGGATCAGCCATCTCATCTATCATCAACTGGTCCGCTGTCTCTAGACCCAACCCTGTCACAGCACCAGGAGGACCAACAGCAGACGTCACATCCGGCTCATGATGCGACTGTGTATGCTTCCATGAACTCAGGTTTTCCATATGCGCCTCGAAGTCATCACCCAGTCTGGCCTTCACCTCCCCCAGGACCTGACGATTATGACAACTACTCTTACCAAAGTTCCCCAAGCAGTGGCAGTGCCCCAATGAGCTGCTACAACCCATCACCCATTTCACCAAGGACGTGGTCCTCTCCAGACTTCCCTCTATCTCAACCTTCAGATCCTCTCCAACAGAACTCTCTCAAGAACCTCCGCATTTGCACACCGACATCAAACGAAGGATACCCCTTCAGAGGCCCTCGGGGCCTGACGCCTTTCTCCGGTGGCGGTATGAATCAGATTTTCGATAATGAGATCGACGGCCTGCCCCAAAACTACTCCCCAGTGACAATTCCCAGTTCATCGGCTGGAGCACTATCATGCAGCGGCTCCCCGCAAGAACCTCTTCTCGGGACCCCGGTGCTCATGAAAGCTAGACATGAATCACCCGCCGGTGTACCGGAGTACCGCGCGAGCTCAGAAGTGGTTCAAGAAGGCAAGGACCTTCAGGCCACAGCTGCTGGTGGCGCCAAGACAGATGAACCATATGCCAAGCTGCTCTACCGAGCTCTGATGAGTGCTCCGGATCATGCTATGACCCTTCAAGAGATTTACCAGTGGTTTCGTGAGAACACTGATAAGGACATCAAGAAGGACAAGTCAGAGAAGAGACCGGGCAAAAATGCGGAAGGCTGGCAGAATAGCATCCGCCACAACCTGAGTATGAATGAGGTAAGTTAAAACAGCACCCCCAAGCCATACACTCTCCAAAATTTCCTGCCTCAGATCTCGTTTCCATAAACCCCCCTGCTATTACCGGGTATAGCTTGCGGCATAAGCTGCATATGTACATGGCCAACGCTTGTTGTGTTTTCGGACGAATCATGCATGCCACAAGAGTTCGATGAAAGCTAACAGTGGATCTTGATGGTAGGCTTTTGTCAAACGAGAACACAAGCTGGAGTCAGACTCGGCCTCGAGAGCAACGGAGCAGGGTTCAGGCTCGACTAAAACTGGTGAAGCTAAAAAGGCGACGGAGTGGGTGTTGGAGGATTGGGCTGTCCTGAATGGAGTTGAGAGCACAACAAAATACCGCGGCAAAAACACATCACGTCGAGGAATGGGGCGCAAGTACCATCACCACCCATACGATGACAGATTTCCACAGCGACACAGCCCAATTGCCGCCAAGGGAAGCTCAATTGTCAAGGGCGAGTTCATGACGAACGACATGAGGATGCGCGAGCGTCAATACACTCATGAAGTGCAAATGGCACCGAGGTCCCACCATATCAACTTCATCGCACCCCCTCATCCTCATCCTCATCCTCATGCCATGCACCGAGCGACTACGATGCCGAGCATGTATCAGTCACCGCAGCCACAGCGCCGAGGCTACGAGGAGCTGATGATGCCACGGGTCGACAGAATGCCCCAGCCAATCATGAAGCAAGAGTATTCTCAACCAGTCATCAAGCAGGAGTATTCTCCAATGACACCCGACTCGAGTGGGTTTGGCTTCGTGCTCCCAGAGCCGAGCCTAATACACGCGCATGCAGTCAACTCTAGCGCCAGTAACAGCAACAGCACTACCGCGTATACGCTGCCTAGTGGCACCCAAAGCATGTACGTTGGTTCATCTCCGTGCGAATATCCGTATGGGATGGTAGACGTCACAGGTGTCTATCAAGGCAGCGGTCACAATAGCCCTGCTGGCGCTGGTGTCAGTGCTAGTGCTAGTGCTAGCGACGGAGTCAACGAACGCCTCATAGGGATCGGCCCTAACGACGTCTACAGCTGGAACGGCTAGGCACTCTGAATATGGAAATCTTCCGTCTTGAACACCCCGAGGCAAAGTGTCAGCCACTAATGTCACTTATTGCCAGTTCTGTTGGCGGCCGACGAGGGCTGTGGTGGTTGATTTTACCAACAACGGGAAAAGGATGAGAAGATACATAAGAGAGACCCGAAGACGGAAAAAAAAAAGGAAAATAACAAAAAAGACAACAAAAACAAGAAAGAATGAAAATTGGTGTTCCTCCAGAGATATCGACCAAGCTTAGCTTGCTTATTTGCACCTTTGCGCCACCGCGGGAACCGCGAAAAAGAGGGGTGAAAGTTGGTGAGTGAGTGAGTGAGTGGTTCTGGAAAAAAGCAAATCAGCTTCCTATTCTTTTCATGGACTCGACGCCCTAGGATGGAAGAGAGATGGTGGCAGTTTCAAGCAACAGGGGACGACGTTGTGAGCTAGACAGAAGAACCACCACCAACACCACCAACACAACTTTACCTCAGTTTACCTCGACTCACCTTACCCCATTCATCCTTTTACATCCTTTTACTTACTAGGCTGGACCCCACACAGACCCTGGCGGTCACGGGCGGATCACCTTGCATCCGAACACATAGACTCGCGGTCATGAGCTGAGCGCGAGACGCCGAGACTTTTGGGGCTGACTGCTGTGGCATTGTCACTCTTGTCTACTCCTACCTGTCTTGACTGATCAAGAACAAGGTCAGGGCATGTTTACATCGAAACAAGTCATCGCCATGGGCTTGGCATTATCATCTCTAAGGCGGGGGTTACAGCAGAACAGAAACGCCCGCCCGCCCGCATGATGGCACTCGGTTGACAAGGTCGCATTGCATTGTGCTTTTGTCGTCTCTACTACTACTACTACTACTACTACTACTACAAGGAGTATTCTTACTGCGACTTTTAGGTCGCAGCGGCGCATAAAAAGGGTACTCAAAAATAGAAGGAGATTTGGACTCGGTTCTGATTTCGTTTAGGCATTGGTTTCTTTTCCTTCTTTTCCTTTTCTTTTTCCCCTTGTTATTCTTTGGGTGGCTTATCCGTTTTGATTAGACAATGCGCTCCATCTTTTGCTCCCCGAGGACCGATAAAGATGCATCATTTCCCTTGTTATTCTGGCTGCTTGCTTGGCTGGGAGGGCGATCACTGGGGCCGATGAGCCAAACGTTTGGTCTTCTCCCAAAGCGTGTTAATGTATTTATTATTTATTCATTATCATAATTAGCTACCTAGTTATCCCCCCCATCTTGTAGTCTATGTATGTATCAACCATGCTACTTACAAGCGCCTATTGTTTCATGCCGCTTCCGGCACCAATACCAAGAGCATCCCTTGCAACCGCCTTTGTTGCTGCGTGCCATCCTCAATGCCAGGCAAGTCTTTGACTTGTATTGTCATTGAATTCTTTATTCATTCAGTCTTCTCTTTGTCATAAAACATGGCTGGCGGGAGAGCCTCACAATAGAGGCAAAAAAGATGGAATTTGGAAAAGCGTTACGTACAGCTCGTGCATTGGCATCTGTAGATCTGCAAAAAATGACAATACAAAACAATACAACTCTAAACTCAATAGTTTTGGTGTGATCTCCACTGTGAATGTTGTCACTGACCGGGAATTAGTGTTGGCATCTCCCTGAGCAGTAGCAAATCGAATTCACTTTTGGTAGCAGAAGTAGAAGAAAGTTGTTGAGCCTATGTCGTCCCCATGCTGGTTGCTGTGTCCGTGACCGTCTCCCCGCTCGACCCTGTTTTTCCTTGCCCTGGCCTGGCCTGGCCTGGCTTCAGCTTTTTCCCATTGGGAGTGGGGAATAAGCAAGGTTCACGAGGCCCCCATTGTTGAGCTTAGTATTGGAAATATCATTGGTTACCGACAGTCTGGTAACGAAGCTGAGCCAACAGGAAATGATCCGGAAGCCCCTCCCTCTTCTCTTCTATTCATCCTAGTTCCCTGTCAAATCGTTTCGTCTCGTTCGCACTGAGTTGCGCTATTCTCATCATGGAGGAAGGGCCGGGGGCTGTCGGCTACGTTGTGAGGGTTGTCATGATCGCCAGGACCTCAGACGCCAGCATTGCCTAGTTTAACGAGTCTGCGAGCAGCTGCGCGGGGTGTGCGTATCCCTGAAGAGGGAATAGTTAGAGAGTAACGGAGATTGAAAGGGAATAACCTCAATACTAGTACGTAGCCTCATCGCACAGACGCCTCAGATCTGAGAGCGAGTGGGATGGGGAGATATCGAATCCCCACTTCACTTCTGGTCTGGGATAAGCATGCATCATGCATCGATCCCTTCACACCGTAGTTAGAGGCCAACTGAACTGAACACAAAACCAAGTGCTTATCGGTGTCCGGGCCGGTAAGTCTCTTTGTCAAAACCGCCCTGCGCGGGCCGTTGCTCTGCGCTCCCCGCTGCCCTTCACACTCCCTCTACAATGCTTCAGACACGGCAAAGAAACACTGTAGAAAACAGGTGCAACGTCCGCCGAGTATTATTAGATCTTGGCTGGGTTGGACTGCGCTTGCAGTACATCAACGTCAGCCACACTCTCAACAGCTAAGCGTTTAGCACCAAGATGTTGATTCGGGGTCTGCAACAATAGACGAGAGAGCGACCCCGAATCTTCCTCTGTCTTGCCAAGCCTCGTCTGGTGTCTCACATGATCGCCCGTCTCTTGCTTCGGGCTTTTCTTTTTCTCCTCAACATCCTTGTAATCGTCTCTCAGAGTTAGGGTAACCTTGCTGGGTCCTGTCCTTTGCCAGTAGAGCCAATTCCATACCCAGTTCTTCAGCTGAATTTAGCCATGGATGAATAGATAGATGGGTGGATGGATGAATAGCTAGCTGGTTGTGTGGGGCCTTAGACATCTTAAGCCCAAGCAATGTTGTTGAGACTTTTTGTCGATTGCGGGCTCACATCTCAGGCGCTGGGAACCAACACCCTCTAAAAGTCTGGCGTACTGTCTGCTTTGCTGTGCTGTGCTGTAACGTACTGTATATGGTATAGGAGGAATGAATGGGAAAGTCTCGGTGGCATAGGAAAAAGAAACTTCGTCGCGAGGCGAGGCTCAAAAAATGCCCCATTGCTACGGTGGACATCAAGAATCCACGGCCTCTCGTCTTTTCTCGGCCTTTGCATTAAGCTTGACGATAGCGGCCGCTGGCATTGCATCACTCATCCCTGACAGCTCAGTTGCCTCAACCACCAACCAGGAACGGGCCGGCATGGTCGTCATCGATGAGAGAGAGAGAGGGAGCTAGTATTTCTGGCCAAGCCGGTGCTGTCGTCGTCTTCATCAACTAGACCCTTTGGAAGCTCTAACTTGCTTCCACGAGTAGCCTCGTATCAAAACTCGAATAGGCAAGAAAAAGCAAAACGCCCCTGCGTTTGTTACGTATGCCGATATGCTTCAACGTTTAAAGAGAGGGCGCTAATAACAAGTTAGCTTTGGAGCCAGCAATGACAATAGGAACATGGCGTTCTGCACCAACTATGGCTGGCGATGAAAGGACTAGCGGGGCTGGGCATACACGCTCTAGTGTCATGGTGTCTTCTGCAGCTTCACTAGTGCTTCGCTAGAAGAGAGGAAAATCACCGCCATGGCATTTCTCTGGCCCTCCTCACGGACCCCAGCCGATGCAATGCAGGTTGAGGCAAGGAGATCCCGAGTGGGGGAGAGAATTAGCCCCTAGAACTTATGAGTACGCGTGTGTGTATTTCTGTTGGCCCTGAAGCCTCGTCCATCCATATTTAAGCTTGTTATTGTCAGGCCATGGCACGGTTCGTCCTTATAGCCAAAAGCGGGACAAGGCCTGTACTGTAATGTACGTGGTCATAAAATTGAATTGACTGAGCCCGTTCACGCTGTAGGTACTCCCAACAGCTCATAGCGGCCTTGAGAGTTTAAGCAGGACCCTGTCAAGTTCGTGATCTGCTGGCACATAACACCGCATCTCTGTGGTGCAGTCAGTGAGAAGCAGCTGCGTCCACACCTCCTAAGACGCCTGGGGATGGTTTGCAAGCTCTCAGCTACGTATCTTTGAGAGCATGAGATAGGTATTCAATCCTCATAATCATCGGCAACGCACCTTGATCCTCTGAGACGATCTTGTTCCAAAAAGAGAGCAAAGCGTGGTTCGTTTGCGCCCTGAAAAGCCACCAACGATGCGTACCGGCAGTATCTCGTGTCAAAGATGGTGGTCGCAAAACTCTGCAGTCCTAACTAGTCCGGAAACCTATTGTCACCAACATCGCATATGCCAATTGCTCAAAGTTGAAGTTGTTTGACATGCACTTCTTCAGTTTTGGACTTGCTGTTCCGTCCACAAACTGCCCTCAAGTCCTCAACAAGAGCAGAACAACGAATCACTGGCCACGAATGATACCGAGTTGGCTATTGTGTGAAGGCAGCAAAGACCAAAAATATACCAAGTAAGTATCGCAGTGGAACGATGGGCAAAATCGCTGCAAACGACCAAGGCACCAAGAGGGCGCTGTGACTTGCGAGACTTGCCTCAAATCAATGTGACTGGGGAACCTGGTTCGTCAAGGGCATGATCCTAGCCGGCTTATCGTCGATCTTGGTTCCGCTGTACCATGCTCCAGTCTGCAGATACCATCCAGTTTGATCGAGACACATCAATTGGCGGACGCAGTTTCCGCAACCCGGTACCTGGTACGATCCATCAAGCTTTTGCAGCCACCTGAGCCACTATCGAGATAATTACGATCTGGGGAGATTTACTTTCCAGATCGCGACAACGATTCGAGCTGAGCCAACACCTCCAACTCATGTGCCCTGTCAAGCCCTTGGGTAATAGTTTGATCGCTGGAAATAGTCGTTGAGTCACTTTCGAAGCCAAAGGGAACAATTGAAGAGTCAAGACATCGTTGGAGAATCATCCATTCTGACTCAAGACTTTCCATTTGTTATTGTTATCTCTCTGAGCCGGAAGTATTCCGAGTAAGCCTGCGCTTAGTGTAGCTATCGCGATTGCAACGGCAGCTAGGGTAGTGTTGGCTTATCCTGAAGACACGGTTGCTCTCAGAAATGTCAGCGCCCTGCCATCCTATCAGCCCTGCTGATATTACAGCTAGTTCGTCGCAACTCATCCATCATTGAGATCATTGTAGCTGTCCTGGCTGTCCTCCCTCTCTTCTTCACTTTCTTCATAATGTCAAGTAACACTTGTCGCAATGACCAGCATCTGATCTGTTGGCTTCAATAATCGGGGTGTGCATTGCTGATCCTTGTAAAAAGACCCTTGCCATAATGAATTTCGTAATGCCACACTGGCATGGTCTACGGAGCTCTCCACGTTCAGTATGTGTTCTCGTTGGTTGCGCATAAACACACTCCTAGAGGCGTTTCTTGGCTGGTGCGCTAGCCCATGAGCCTGAGCAAGGATCCACTGCCTCATGCCCACGAGCGCCTCAAAGTGAGTGCCACAATCTCGTCTGTTTGATGCATCACCGTTATGTGCGACTACCGCGTGACAGATGGCGTATGAGCTCCATATTACACCCAATGGTATAACGGAAGGGTGCTGGAGATGACCCCTCAGTCGCAACACAATGTATCGATATCTCTCCAATGAGCTCGAGTCAACTCGACACTCCATGATTGAACGGTAGTTTTTCAAGTGTGGTGTCCTGGAGGTTGAAGGAGTGTCTTCAGCGCCTTCCAGCCGTACACCATAGAGCGCCTCTTCAAGCCTCAATCATACGATTCTTGTGATTTTGCATATTGAGAATTGCTGCCTTGCAAGTGGCCACGTCCTCATGCTTTCATATCAGAAATAGCTTCTGAATTTCGAGAGACTGTGCCAACATATGCCAGGATCTTGGTTGATTGACAATCTGGAAGCAACTAGACTCAGTCAATCTTTCGTTGGATAGACATCAGCTGTTGCATTGGGATAACCGCCAATGGATGGGGAGACTTGCATAAAGATCCCCCAATATCGGAGGTTGCGCTTGCTTATTTCATTGACGCCTGTTGAGTCGTAAATGGGTATACTGCGCTTCAGCATGAAAGCTGCAGACATTTGTGATGGCAATGAATGCCAGACGAATAGCAATGGCTTGTGAGTAGACGGCGAATCAACCAGGATAATTGACATAGAGGCGATAGACAGGGGTGTTTGTCATGGCTTCTGCTGGTTCCACTGAATCGGTCTTCCTCGGTGTTCACAGCATGAACTTGTGAGGTTGCATCGAAGGCGTCCTGTGCGGCCGGATAGGCGCAGTGCATGCTCATGTTATACATAATTCGTAACTGAAGTTTTCAAAACACCCGTCTGCTGATTCCCGGTCAATGTTGAATTGCCATAAGATGCAGAACTTTGAATCAGATGCGTGAAGTGATCTCTAGCGTCTAATGAGGACACCTTCTTGGAATGAGCCAGTACATGAAGACCCCTGTCTTTCTAGATAGTGCTGATCGCCTATTCATTTTGAGAAGATCGTATTGCCAATGCATCAATGTTCGTTTTATTCTTCAAGGACGTATTATGAATTGCCAGAATCGACATTGCGTTGTCCGTATGTATTGTACCGGAAGATGCTAACAGTAAATCGCTCAGCGGTTAAGCCTGCAACTCCGAGTAGGAAATATGTAATCAAAATCTTCGTTTCTTCTTAGCAGGGCCAGCAGCAGCTTTCTTCTCGAGCTCCTTTTTTAGTTCCTCTCGCCTTCGGTCCGCCCTTTCCTGCGAGGTCTCCCTGGGCCTAGACTCTTCTGTGACTTCCTTGGTAGTGGTACGACTCCTTCGATTGTCTTCGTTCGCCGTGTTCGTTACTTCATTTGTGTTGTCTTTGTGCTTTCCAATGGCACCTAACTTCTTGAACTGACGATGAGAAACTGCTGTCGTGCTAGACTCGCCCAATTGCGGATTAAGGGTTACTGGCTGTTCTTCAATTAGGCGCTTCGTCTTGTTGCCTCCTATACGGCCAAGGCCGCTTCTATTTCCGGCTGGCCGTGGTGGTGATGGAGTTGAAGGGCCCGATTTCTCGACTCCAGCAGGAGCTAGATTATCATCATCCTCTGACTCGGATGCTGTCTCCGAATCGTCGTGTTGTTGGCTCAATGACTTTTTCTGAGCCTGAGACTGTACAGGAATGGGGGACAGAGGTGGAGTGGACTGCTTCTTTCCGCCGAGTGCTCCTATCTTACGAACCGATTTGTTCGGTCTGCGTGTGCCAGGACCTGGTGATACACTGCCTGCCGAAGCTATGGATTCCCCCTCTGTAGACGCATCATCAGCGAAGGGTGTTTTCGCAGCATGCGTTGATTTGCCCTTGGCTAGTAGGTGTGGGGGTGTAGACTGAACTTGGAAGTCTTCATCATCTTGCTCGATATGTGCTTTTTCGGAGCCTTGGGGAGTCGGAGATTTGTCCTTCGCAACAACCGCTTTGTACTGAGGTGGATGTGCGATAGAGGACGCGCCCTTGAAATCTTGCCACCACTGGTCCAACCGAGGGGACTCAACGCTATCAGTTATAGGCTCGAACTGTAGCCCTCCCTCCTCGAATACGCGTTGTACTAAGGACTCGGCGTCGTTCGGGTAGTCCTCATCATTCGCAAGACCAGACTTCCAGCGCCGATGGTTAAAAGGAGCAAGGCCAGGCACTTTCTCCGCAGCCGCAGCTCTAGAGATCTTCTTCTTCCCGGACAAGGCATTAAAGACATGCTCCATACCTGTACCCATGGCTTCCAACTTGTCCAGGAGCTTGTTGAGAACTGCGTCTTTGTTTCCCAAAGATCGAGTCAGAAATTCGATTTCAACATCCTTTGCGTGGTGTGCCTGAATTAAAGGCAGCACAAGATGCTGAGCGATGCTGGAGGGCGGCAGCTTCTTCAAATACATGGGCCATTTGAGCGGCTGTAATCCAGGTATTTCATAGGTGATATTCAAGACGAGGTCATCTTCACCCGCATCAGACCGGGAATCGCGATCTAGACGGATGCTCGCCTCATTATGTCCTGGTTGAGAAGCATCTAGAGCGGTATTGAGGCAGCCCAAGAATTTGGCCATATTATCAGGTGTATCGCTAGGGTCGATGCTAGTGTTCTCGTTCCAACCTCTCATGAAGATCGCCTTACGATCAAGTGATTCAGACCACATATTGGCCATATCAGTTACGTGAACAGCATACGCCGATGTGTCTGTTTGGAATGACACCAATAATACCGGGAAATCAGGAGTAGGACCAAGCGGAAGGGTCCGCCATGACTTGTTCTGTGACATATTTGATGCAGAAATCGACCTCAAAGTCGGCCTGATGATGCCGGGCCACCAGAAGAAACAGTCGATAGGGACACCAGAAAGTGCCTCGAGTGATTGCGAAGTCGTGGCCTCCCCGTAGGAGGTGACTTATAGAACCGAAGGTCTGTCGGGAGCTTCTGACCAACGTGATAGATATTGATGCTTCTTGGACAGTCTAAGGAAGACAAATCGGTGCTACACGACTTCGATCCACTGAGACTGAGGTGAATGTTCGAGGACAAGGTGCCCTTACCACACAGGAATCAGGTTCGATGTGAAGTCACAACTTCTTCCGACCAACCGTATTCGATAATAGTGCCTTGGAGTGAAGTGGTACAACCTCATATGAGCGGCTAGATAGTCAGAGCAAGGGCCAGCTTAGGCAGTATTATCGTATCACGATCCACTGCCTTGTGCGACAAAAGAGACAGTTTCCCGATACTTGGCTGAATGTTAGGTTATGAGATAAGGTGTAACTGTCTTTTTCTCAGGCGTCGTGATATGTGCTGTGGTGTTGATGTGGTTAAGGTCAAGCGCGGTGACGAGTAAACGCGTGAGGTTTACGCGCACAGGCACCCATCGCCTACCGCTCCTGCCTGTAAAAGTAGGCAGTCAGCCAATCACAAACCTGAAGAGTGTAGAGAACGAAGGCAGGTGCAACATCACAGCTCTGACCAGGGCCAGTTGCTGCCTTCCTCCTGTCAGTCAACATTGACGGTAAGAGTTACTGATGAGTATTTGGACCTGAAATAGGTGACTTGAATGCAAACGTCAAGCACCATTTACCGAATTGAAGCCCGGGCTTTAACCAATCACGATGCATCACTTCACAGCGGTATTCATACAGTTACATTAGCACCCGTATCACTAAATAAAGTACAGCCAGTAAGACAATAAAACGCTATGTATTGGAATCAACACCGTCCACTTCTCCCGGCACTCAAATTAAGAAGCACGGGCTTGGGAATGCTTCAGTCACCAACAGCCAATCAGGGATCCGGAACAGTCACTAAACATCCGAGATCTATGAATCTCAGATCTGCTTGGTGTAAGCTTCGATCGCCAGGGACCATATGACGTACTTCAAATCGAGGCTCCATGCTTTTCAACAGCCACAATAGCACTACCATGGCAGCAAAACAATGGGGAGTTTTAATTAGATTAATTTAAGGGAGACCTGAAGTTTCCTCTTTCTTAATCAGTAGACAAACAGGACCGGATCTGTCAATTTCTGTGTACCTTCCATATGTCACTGTTAAGGCATTGCATTCATCTATCACCACTAAGAGCCTGGCGATCTTCTTTCGTACCAAACCGCGTTCAACTTGTAAGAAGCACGACGATTTTTCAACCCGCAAGATTCACTACAATGCCTCCCAAGAGAACCAAACGCGAGTCTTCATCGCCTCCAGCCAAAAAGGCAAAGACTTCCAAAACAAACGGTTCCAGCTCATCAGATGCTTTGCGCCAACCTCATCACAAGGCTGGAGAAGCTGAAGAGAATGGAATCGCGATCCGGAAATTTTACCCTCCAGAGATGAGCAATGCGAGAGCTCGCGCCTACAACGACAATGAGCTTCCGCGGCCAATCGAGGTACTCGTTAGTGCCCTGGAGGATACAGCGCAGGAGCGCAAGAGCACCGATGTAAAGAAAGCCGTCGTCCATTGGTTCAAGATGGATTTACGACTATCCGACAACAGAGCCTTGGCTCTGGCCAGTGATAAGGCGAAAGAAGCAGGAGTTCCTCTGATTGCGATGTATATCATTAGCCCCCAAGACTACGAGGCTCACCTGAGGTCGCCAGTACGTATCGATTTCATGCTCCGAACTCTGGAAGTCATCAAGCATGATCTTGCAAAGCTCGATATCCCTTTGTACGTGGAAACGGTTGAAAAGAGGAAGCGTGTTCCCGACCGGATCTTGGAGCTCATGGACGAATGGGGCGCCAGCCATTTATACGCCAATATGGAATATGAAGTTGACGAATTGAGGCGCGAGGCCTCCATGATCAGGGACTTTGCAGAGAATGGCAAGGCATTCGAAGTCGTCCATGATACCTGCGTCGTCCCCCCAGGAGAACTCCACACTGGCGCTGGGAAACAGTACGCAGTGTACACTCCATGGTTTAAGTCATGGGTTGCTCACATTCATGAGAATCTTGATCTTCTAGAGTTATACGAGCCACCTGAAAGGAACCCTAGCAGTGCGCGAAAGGACTTTGGAAAAATTTTCAATGTTGAAATTCCGGACGCCCCCAAGAGCAAACGGCTTGATGGCGAAGAAAAGGAGCGATTGCGATCGCTTTGGCCATGTGGAGAGCACGAGGCGAAGAAGCGTCTGGACAAATTCTGTGAAGAGATGATCGGCAACTACGAGAAGAAGAGAAATATCCCAGCTGAGGCTGGGACTTCTTCTATATCGGTACATCTGGCGTCTGGCACGATCAGTGCTCGAACATGTGTACGGACAGCACGTGATAGAAACAAGACGAAGAAATTGAACGGTGGTAATGAAGGCATCCAAACCTGGATCAGCGAGGTTGCTTGGCGAGACTTTTATAAGCACGTTTTGGTCCATTGGCCCTATGTCTGGTAAGTGAAGTATATGCAAGCATCTCATAAATTTGACTGACAGGACCAGCATGAACAAGCCTTTCAAGCCCGAATACTCAAACATCTCATGGTCATACGACAACGATCATTTTGCCGCTTGGTGTGAGGGAAGAACGGGCTTTCCCATCGTCGATGCAGCGATGCGACAGCTAAACCATTTGGGATATATGCATAACCGTTGTCGTATGATTGTCGCTTGTTTTCTGGCGAAGGATCTCTTGCTAGACTGGTAAGCTACCCAAGTAAAACATTTATGTTTGGGTCGCCTTTCTAATTTCTTCACAGGCGAAAAGGCGAAAGGTACTTCATGGAACATCTTGTCGACGGTGACTTTGCTTCAAATAATGGTGGATGGGGTTTCAGCGCCAGTGTTGGTGTTGACCCTCAACCTTACTTCCGCATCTTCAACCCCTTGCTGCAGAGCGAGAAGTTTGACCCCGATGGTGATTACATCCGCAAATGGGTTCCCGAGCTGAAGGATCTTGACAGCAAGGCTATTCATGATCCATACAATCGAGGCGCTGGACCCAAAGCCAAACAGAACGGCTATCCTGCACCGATTGTTACGCATAAGGACTGTCGGGAGCGAGCGTTAGCAGCATACAAGGAGGGCCTGGCGAGTGGCGAGTGATGTACTGTGGTGCATGCAAACAATTGACTAATAGTAGTGGCCGGTTCATTTGGAAATGTATGGATTTCTCAGTTGGTTGGATAGCATACACGTATTAATACCCTAGTGGTTCGGCTTGTTTCGAAGAACTCTACTGCCTACTAGTGGCATATAATTCTGAACTGATCATGAGAATGAATGAGCCTTGATGCAGTCAAATCCTAGTGACGTCGATTTCATGCCCTGTGATACTCCACTTCTGTGTTTCCTCGAAACTGAACTACCCGCCAGAAGATGAGCCTCAAGAAAAGAGAAGAGCTTAGATCAACTCGTTCTCTGGCCCTTGGGCTTGAAAACGTCACCGTTAACGTATTGGCATCTCAGTAGCCCTCCTTGGCTGGAGCCTCATGTGGGATCTACGTGATACCGAGTCCGACCTTTGTGGTCTTGGGGATAGAGGTTGAGTAACAGTGGATTGGCCAGCAGCAGATCACTTGGTCTACGATTGCACGCAAGATTAGGATATAGTCACAAGTTGAAAAGTTCATGTTAGACCCGTATCTGTACCATAGCAAACGACTTGAGCGCTACGGCTTTTTCAAGGCCTAGTCAATCAATCTGCGGCACGGAGACTATCAAAGTAGCCCCAGAATCCTCGGAGTGATTTGACGAGAAGTCTGTCCGAGGAGACTTCGCTAGCCGTATGTCGGAGCATAACCAGTTCATCACATCTTCAAACACATATTCGGGATATCGTAATGTTGTCTCAAAATCGAGCCGAACGCCTCGAAGTGGATTTGCTAGATGCAGCCAACCCTAGTTTCTTTCACCCATTGCCTTCGTGCCCGGACCCAAAACCCCGTAGTCCATTCGTGTCAGACTCCCATGTCGAGGAATCTCAGGACCAGTTGTCGAGTAACTTTTTCCCCACAGATTGAAATCCTTTATCGCTGTCCGCTCCAGACGCTCTTGAGGAGACCGTCGCGCTGGGCCAGTCGGTTGAGGGAGTCGTCGCTCTCGCCCATGGCTCGGACGAAACCGCAGAGGGCGTAGACGTGGTTCTCGCCCTGGATGGCACGGCCGTTCTCGTCAACCTTGGCGATGGAGATCTGGACAGAGCCGTGATCCTTGGCCTTGATGATGCGGTTGGTGGCGCTGCACTTGCGAGGGACGTAACTGGTGATGCCGTATCAGTATCATGAATTGTGCCTTCGCGCGGCCATATCGAAATGTCCTAATGGAAGTCTTACAGGTCCACAATCTCGCCGCGGTCGTTCTCCATTTTGGCTGGTTTGAAGAAGGTGGTTTTGGGTGATCTTGAGAGGTTGTGTCGACGAGAGGTAAGAAGGAAGATGAATAGAGTAATTTCTCAATAATCTTTGATTGTGGGTGTGGAGCAAATCCCGGCCCTACCTTCCTCGGACGCCTGTGGGGTGGGTCCCAAGTCTAAGTGCATCACGTGGACTATCATGTGACAGCGCGTACCAGATCGCGAGTCAGGGATTAGCGTCGACTCGGATTTTGGCGAACCCCTTGCGCCTGAAGGCGAACCACTTTCTATGACTCGGATACCAAGATTAGGCGTTCTCAGATCATGACCCCGCCGTTGCTTATTTTCAACGTCTTTCAACCTCGACATCATTCTGCTACAAATATCGGGCCTGAGATGCGCTCTGCGCTCTCGGTCCATAAACTTTGGTTTGAGTGTCATGGTGTCCTCTGATGTCTTTGGGACTTCGCCACTAGGAGACACAAGACGTCAACCGTTCCACGTTGATTCTTCATCTCCTGACCTCCCATCCCTTCGGGACGTTTTAACGACGAAAGCCACATCCCAACCTTCGGTACACAATGTAAGCGGAGCAGAAGCACTTTCGAGGGATGGACCATCTGGTTTCATCTCTGCTCGCCAACTCTATCCAGCAACAGAATCGGCGCTAAAGGTTGTTTCGACACCATCGACGGGATTACCCTGGGCATTATCCCACCCCGGTGAAGCCACAGGACTCGCAGAAGATTCATCTGGAAACGGTGGATTTATTGCTGGAGATAATGAGCCACCAAAAGAACGAGAGGAACATATAGAGGTGATCAAAATCACGGGCAAGTCGACCAGAAAGCCTCGCCAACAGAAGCTGTCAAAACAAGCTGCACCTAAACGAGCCGCGAAGCCTAAGCCAGCGACAAAGAAACAGTCGAGCAAAGCAGCTAGCAAAGACCATAGCCCTGCAGAGGATAATGACGATGACAAACAAAAGAAATTCAAGGCTGCGAAGCCAAGGAAGAAAACCGGTACTATGAGTAACCACTTTCCACCAGCAGAGGAGTCGAAGGATTCGGAAAAAGTGAAACAGATTGATGTGAATGAACCCCTTCATCTGGAACAAGCACCCGCCCGAAGACTGGACTGGACCCCTCCAGCTCAAAGGACTATGGTCGATATTGATTCAGATTCATCTGTTTTCAAAAAGTTAGGGTCCTCTGAGGCTGATCAACAGCCTGTCTTCAAGAATCTTGTCGAGGGTTATTCTTGCATGGAAGTGCCTAACGAATCGACATCTCACAACATAACGAATGCTTCAGACGAAGACTCAAGTTTCCTCAAGAAACGGAAGCGCATCGAACTTTTAGCCACAAAGGGCACCGATCCACCAGCTATGGCACCTGACAAGTCTCCAACGAAGAAGGCCCCCAAAAAGAAGAGGCCTAGGACCATTACGGAACTTGCAACGGCTGCGTACAGAGTGCCTAGTCAGCCAGATACTGAGCCGCCAAACGCTTCTATACTTGACCATTTTCCCACTACTAACAAGGAGTCCTCTCTGACTGATGAGCAACCAAAAAATGCTAAGGGCAAAAGCACATCACGACGGAAACCATCAAAAGCCCCTAGAAAGAAAGTGCCCCCAAAGCCCTTGTTGTTGTCGCCCAGTGCGGCTTTGGCCCAGGTTGCTAACCAGGACTTTGTCTTCGGTACCTCAAGCCAGCTTGCCAGAGAAGAATCCCCGACTGTCCTCAGGGATCTTCAAGCAGCCTTGAGACAGTCGAACCAGCACCATGACATAGATTTTACCATACCTATGAATAGTGATTCAATCGAGTCGCCGCAGCAACGAGGTAACCTTTGGGATGCAGCTGCTCGTGATGCAGAAGGGGATCTCTTTGATGTCGAAGTGATCAATCTTGCAGATGACACAGAACTCTCAGAGGTCGGTCATGTTACAAACCCATTTGGATATCAGCTGGGTGCAGACGAGTCTGTCATTTGTGTCGAGAGCCGTGTGCTCAATGATCATATTCCACCTGCCAAGCCTTGCGACGATATGCGACCTGATGAGAAGGACCTGGTCGACTCAGGAGCTGGCTCCCCGTACTTCTCCGACAGTGAATTGTCAACAAGCACTGATATCCATCGCCCACCGATAGCACAAACAGAAGTTAGCCAGGCAAATCAAATGACGACGGCAGAAGAACCTGAGAGCTTGCCCGAGCTCCCAGCACAACCACCTCGACCCAATTATGAAGCTTTCACAGACATTCGCTTGGCACGAGAAATAAAAAGGTTCGGATTCAAACCCATCAAGCGGAGAAGTGCGATGATTGCACTACTCGACCAATGTTGGCAGAGTAAGTCTCGCATGGGCCAGGTCGACCTTCATACCAGCACCAAGTTGTCTTCACCCACCAAGACTACCAGGGCGAAATCGCCGGCTACTACTAGCAGTCCAAAGAAGCCTAGAGGCAGGCCGCGGAAGAACAGTATTAATGCCCCTGAGCCCCAAGAACCGCCTCCATCTGCTCAACCGCCTGAAACCCCCAAGAAGCCTCGTGGCAGGCCGAGGAAAGACAGTTTGAGTTCGGTACCAGGCGCTGCCTCGCCGAGCAAGCCTAAATCAGCGGCGAAACCAAAGCGGGCGGCGGCATCACCTCGCCGCAAGAAGGCTACTGCTAAATCTGTTATTGAGATCCCTGACTCCGAAGATAACGAGAGCGAATTTGCTTCTTCGCCCGATACCAACGCTGAACAGATGTTTTCTTCCCCGCCACCATTGGACATGTCCCTTACAACTAATGATGGCACACCGCTCACGGCCACCCAGAGCGATCAAGAAGCGCTGTTGTTTGATCACATCACCAATGCTGTTACATCTGCCCCACGTACTACTGACCCACAAGAACCGTCCTGGCATGAAAAGATATTGATATACGATCCAATCGTTTTAGAAGATCTTGCAGCATGGCTCAATACGGGCGAGCTTAGTCGCGTGGGCTATGATGGAGAGGTCAATCCAAATGATGTCAAGAAATGGTGCGAATCGAAAAGCATATGCTGCCTGTGGCGAATCAGCCTGCGCGGCAAAGAACGGAAGCGATTTTGATACCATCGGATAGCGAGCATGGCGTTATTCTTCGACTCTTTTGAATTACCGGCGTTGTTATCAGCATAGATTTGCATTTACTGGCATAGGTGTTTTCTACACTTCATAGAGTGTTTGATACCGTTGTCTAGAGTTGTTGTCATGAGGTGGGGTAGAAACCTGGATGAGACAGTGCTCACTATTTGACTAGGTAGACAAGAACGAGCTCAGTGTTTAAACGGCAACAATGATAAATACAATTTACCATAACGACGGGGCTGCTCTTCCAGAGCGCCAGTTCACATATATATACTCTGATCCATTCGTCGCCAAGTGCGCCTGCGCGGGTATCAATTTCAATTCCTTCGAGGTTCCCTCTGTTCAATTCTGGTTGCTCTGTGCCCCCTGCGTTCCCTGCCCTGCCCAGACGTCAGGCAACTCCTTCGGGCCGTTGAGGTAGATTTCCATGGCCCTGCTCGTGTTAGCCTTCGAATGTCAAGCAAGTCGGCGCCTCTTACACAGATTCAGGCATGATGTCACTTGGTAATAAGGAAGGGCTTCTCAAGGATGGTAAAGCTTATTGGGTACTGTGAGGCCTTTTGTATCGAGTTGCAAGCCCATGGAGTCGACTTTGTTATTGAGAGAATGATTCTAGGATCTTGGGTTCGGTGGTGGCTAATTTATATTTCGAACTAGTGGCTTTCACCACGGCGGATTATCTTCTTTGGCTGCAACACAACATCTCCAGGATCCAGCCTCGATAGTTCGATCATCAGCTATGCTACGGGACACCAATGATATCACACCACATCAGTTTTGCGGCTCTGCTGTATCCAGCTGCTCCAGTAGCTGCTGCGAGAGCACACCATCACGGAAGAAACTGTTGTATCCTATGTATGCTACCGCGATAGCGTGCAGCTTCTCCCTTCATCGGTCTATCCACAAGGCATCGGATGGTGTAGATGGCGCGCCAATGACGGACCTCGGTTCTCCCTCGCGGCGTTGGATAGCCCAATCTGGGGCAGATGAGTCGGTTACGTGGTTGGCGCATCTCGGCCAGGATCCTTATCGGGGAGAAGGACGCGGTGTGTCTCTCGTGACCTCGGGTTTGTAATGGTTGCCGATATTCTGGCAATA
This sequence comes from Fusarium pseudonygamai, assembly GCA_013186785.1. Classification (NCBI taxonomy): domain Eukaryota; kingdom Fungi; phylum Ascomycota; class Sordariomycetes; order Hypocreales; family Nectriaceae; genus Fusarium; species Fusarium pseudonygamai. The sequence goes on from JAAQRH010000178.1 coordinate 43,585, forward strand.
TTGACCTTTTCCAGCAGATCATGACAGCTCATCCAACATCTCGAATACTACAGCTAAAGCTCCGGTATCTGTGTCCTGTCGTGGAGCGCAATGGAACCAGTGAAACCTGGGCAACAGGTCTATCCTTGTGGCTTCATTCGCCAGATTGGGGTCTCCATTGCATGGTCTGGGGAAGTTGTGCTCGCAATCGAAAGACTCGCTTGCAACTCGATACAAAAGNNCAATCGAAAGACTCGCTTGCATTTCGCCATCTGCATCCAAAGTCATGCCTCAAAGTTACTCCAGGCTTTTGGCGCTCAAACCCCGCCCACGGCCCGGCTTGCCATATTGGAACCCTGAAACTTACATGCATCGAGCCATCCCACACAACCATCCCTCTTTAAGCCAGCGAATCACCCATCAAGAATCCTTGGCATCACCACGACCTGGCGGCACGGATTGGCCTCTCCTGCGGGCATCTTTGATCACATTTTCCTAGCTGTGGCAAGTTGAGGCTCTGCGTCGATTATCTCTCGAGATTGGCGCCGCGATCTCACCGAATTCAGCATCTCGAACCGTCATTCACCATGCGTGTTATACAGCTGTTACATGTTCATCCCTCACTGGTGGAATGTAGAGTGAAATGGGATGCTTGAACTACGATCCTATACGGAATCGGACCTCCGTGCTGCACCATTGAGCGAGAATCGCGCCTACACAAGGGAAAGTGGTATTACGCTGGAGCTTATAGTAGCTGAAGGTGTGAGGTCCCTGCGACTGAGCTCACACTTTGCAAAGGTTGCGTGGGTGCGTTAGCTTGAAGAGCTAAAGCGACCTGATGGCGGCCATGATCTGAGCCAATATTATAGTGACAACACAGGGAGTATCAAACAAAGGAGCCACAATCCTTTTATCGTAACGTGCCCGGCTCCGTTGCGGCCCTTTGGCCTTGGAGGATGCTCGGCTATGATTCGCCTCCCGCACCGGAGCTAGTGGGGCCGGTCCGTAACGGTGCATATTTCATGATTATAACGGGCTCCGATATCAATCGTAGAGAATTTCGTCTGTTCATGAAAGAAATATTGCATCGGATCAGCAATTGATCGCCATGTGATGATCATTACGGGAGATCCAAGCGAGAACACGTCGATTGGTATCCCACCATCAAAGAGATCAGCTGCCAGTGAAGTCGCAGCCTACCTCAGCGAGATAAGGACCTCCGGACAGGCAATACCGTTATCGCAGGCTGAATAAGTTTCGATGTGTTTAATTCCGCTGTCAGGAATCAGTCGCATATTGACGGC
>JAAQRH010000179.1:0-32485 GCA_013186785.1 Fusarium pseudonygamai
ATTAAGTTTACCTATTTAGAAACCCTAACTATTACAGATTAGCAGGCTTTACAGTCCTTTATTGTTATTTTTCCTTTATTATTACTTGCTACTTTTAAATTAAAGACCTTTTTAAAAGGTTTAATAAGTATTTTATCCTTTTTATAATATTAAATAGTAAAAAAGGTAATTTTATAAGGCTTAAATTAATAATCTTTAGCTATTACTATCTTACTTTTAATAAATACTTTTAAAAATAAGTATTTTTTAGAAATTAAAGTTAGTAACTAAAGAAGCTAGTTTATAAAGTTAAAAAATAAAAAGAAAGCTTTTTTAATAAGACCTTTTTAATAAGTTTAAGAAGTAATAAGTTATAGCTATAAAGCTTACTTATTAAATATATAATAATATAAGAAAATAAAGACTAGGTAACTAATTATATCTAGCTTTTAGGATAAGGAGATAGACTTTAATAAAAAAGCTTAATCCTTTAGATATAGCTATTAATAAAGTTATATATAGTATAAATAAATATAGTTAAAATTATATTAAGCTCCCTTAAAGAGGGTTTACTGAAACTATAAGGGATAATTTATACCTTAAGAAACTCTTATACTATATAATAAAATTCAACACGTTTAGCAAGAGTAAGACCCTGATAGAATGAAAACTGCCTACTCCACCACAATGACAATTAGAAAAGAGCAAAAAGATGCAAAAGAGAAGGGTCTGGCCGGGGATTGAACCCGGGACCTCTCGCAGGCTAAGCTATAGGGTTTTCCCTAAGCGAGAATCATACCACTAGACCACCAGACCGACTTCGAACAACAGACGCATTGATGCTGTCGTTGGTGCGGGAGCCGCACTTGAGCGTTTTGTCCAAGCACGAGACAGAAAAGGGAAATGCGCTTCCAAGTGGAAGAATCAATGCTTGATTACTTGAACCATGCAGATAAGGTATCTGGCCCAATGGGATGATCCAGACAAGGAAATGATGGGCATCTACGTGATCCAGACGGCATGTTCAAGGTCAATACGCGTTAGCCGTATCTTAGCCGAACATGGGATCAGACACCGTGGGAGGTAACAGATTACAATCTGCGATAAAATTGAGGTCCGAGGCAAGCACCCTGTAGAAAGTACCAAAAAGAGCTCTGTAGAGCATAAAGCGTAAGATATTTGATCACACTTAGGATACCTGTGCGGAGTACTTTGTGCAAACACCAACTGTTCAGAACAGGTCTTTTGGGCAAAATTATGTCTTATCCAAAAAAGCTGAGATCAATTGAGCAGAGTCACTACGACATGGTCAACAAAGTCCAATTCGCTTGGCTTTGGCTGATTATCAACGTCTTGCCGTATCATCTGATCACTTCATATCTCCATGTCGGACGCTCAGATGATTATAACTCAGGTGAAGTGAGTCGTATCGTTTGAAATCCACGCAGGTCCAGGGTATGACACTTGACGCGACAGTCAAGGCGGGCCGCAACGGATGATGCACGCTCTCTATTGTTCTTAAATTGAAAGAGGCTCTGATTCCAAATTTATGCTGACGAAAAAGGCAAATCCTGAATATGACGCGTCTGACCATTCATTTGCTCTCAAGTCGCTCTGTCCGATGCTAGTGAGACTGGAATGAAGGTGAGAAATTTAAGACGCGTCGCTTGTCGAGCTCTTGATTGGTGGAAGTACGAGATCGACAAAACTCAGTGACTTTTGCTGGGTCACGGAGCCATGCCAACTCAGGTAAGCGAAGCATAGCTAAGGCACGAAAACAGGACAGTGGACAAGTCACCAAAGGAGTCAAGCAAGTAAGGGATGAAACAGTAATGAGATTCAAGCTAATCTAAACTATATCACAGTCTCTAATAGTAAGTAGATTATCATGTGTATTAGGTTGGCCTCTCTAGAGACCTGTCACCATCGCAATGCGCAATCGCGTCAAGACATCGCGTCTAAGACCCCACTGTCTAGATCTAGGCAGTAGTGGTGGTAGCAGCCTCAGATGTAGAGGACCCCGACGATGTTCGTGTGCTTGTGGCAAAGGTCGTGGGCTGGCTGGAAGTCTCGGAAGTAGAGCGGCTGGAGGCAGCAGAAGAGGTCTCAGAAGCTGACGAAGAAGAGGCGGCAGCAGAGGAAGAAGAGGTCTGGGCCGCAGAGGTGCTGGAGGTAGCACTAGCAGCAGAAGAGGAAGTCTCAGCGGCTGAAGAAGAGGTCTGAGCTGCTGATGAAGAAGAGGCGGCAGCAGAGGAAGAAGAGGTCTGGGCAGCAGAGGTGCTGGAGGCGGCGGCAGAGCTAGAGGTCTGAGCTGCTGAAGAAGATGAGGCAGCTGAAGAAGAGGTCTGGGCAGCAGACGTGCTGGAGGTGGCAGCAGCAGAGGTGCTAGAGGCAGCTGAAGAAGAGGTCTGAGCAGCTGAAGAAGATGAGGCAGCTGAAGAGGAAGTCTCGGCGGCTGAAGAAGAGGTCTGGGCAGCAGACGTGCTAGAGGCAGCTGAAGAAGAGGTCTGAGCAGCTGAAGAAGATGAGGCAGCTGAAGAAGAGGTCTGGGCAGCAGACGTGCTGGAGGCGGCGGCAGAGCTGGATGTCTCAGAAGCTGACAAAGAAGACGCGGCGGCAGAGGTGCTAGAGGAGGCAACAGCAGAGCTAGAGGTCTGGGCAGCTGAAGAAGATAAGACGGCAGCAGAGCTAGAGGTGGCAGCAGAAGAAGAGGAAGTCTCGGCGGCAGATGAAGAAGAGACAGCAGCGGAGCTAGAGGTCTGAGCAGCTGAAGAAGATGAGACGGCAGAAGAGCTTGAGGTGGCAGCAGCAGAGGTGCTAGAGGAGGCAATAGCAGAAGATGATGTCTCAGCAGCAGATGAAGAAGAGACGGCAGCGGAGCTAGAGGTCTGAGCAGCTGAAGAAGATGAGACGGCAGAAGAGCTTGAGGTGGCAGCAGCAGAGGTGCTAGAGGAGGCAATAGCAGAAGATGATGTCTCAGCAGCAGATGAAGAAGAGACAGCAGCAAAGGAAGAGGTCTCAGCAGTAGAGGTGCTGGAGGCAGCGACAGAGCTGGAGGTTGCAGCAGAAGAGGAAGTTTCAGCAGCAGAGCTAGAGGTCTGAGCACCTGCAGAGGTCCTGGAGGTAGCAATAGAAGATGTCTCAGCAGCAGAGGTGCTAGAGGCAGCGGCTGACGAAGAAGAGGCTGCAGCAGAAGAGGAGGTTTCAGCGGCAGAGCTGGAGGTTGCAGCAGCGGAGGTCGACCTAGCAGCGGAAGAGGATGTAGTCTCAGCTACGGAGGTACTGGAGGCAGCAACAGAGCTAGAGGTGACAGCAGAGGTGCTAGACTCTACAACAGAAGAGGATGTCTCAGCTGTAGAGGAGCTAGAGGCTGCAACAGATGATGAAGAGGTCTCAGCAGCAGCAGAGCTGGAGGTGACAGCCGCAGCAGAGCTGGAGGTGACAGCAACAGAGCTAGAGGCGGCAGCAGCAGAAGACGAGCTGGAGGTGACAGCAGAGCTGCTAGACTCGACAACGGAAGAAGATGTCTCAGCGGCTGAAGTGGATGTAACGCCAGCAGCAGAGGAAGATGTCTTAGCGCCAGATGAGGTAGAGGCGACGGCAGAGCTAGTCGTCTCATCAGCAGCAGCAGAACTGGTGCTGGCAGCCGGGCTGGAAGATTGGCCGACAGAGGATGAGGTAGTGGCAGCAGCAGAGCTGGACTCCTCAGCAGATGAAGAGGCGGAAATTCCAGCAGGATTACCCGTCAACTGCTGAGAAGTAGAGGAAGCGCCTTGGCTGGATGTCTCACCGGCAGCTGATGAGGTTGTCGCGGCAGCAGAAGAAGTCTCATCAGCGTCAGAGGTGCTGGAAGCAGCCTGGCTGGAAGACTGGCTGACAGAGGATGAGGTAGCGACAGCAACGGAGGTAGACTGAGCTTCAGAGCTGGAGGTGACAGCAGCAGAGCTAGAGGCGGCAGCAGCAGAAGACGAGGTCTCAGCACCAGCAGAGCTAGTGGACTCAGCAATAGATGTGCTAGAGGCAGACTGGCTGGTAGACGCATTGCCAGAAGAAGACGAGGTGGAAGCGGCAGCAGAGCTAGTCTCGTCATCGGCAACAGAGGTAGATGAAGCGGCCTGAGTGGATGACTCCTTGTCAGCTGCAGAAGAAGTGGTAGAGATTCCAGCAGGGGCACCGGTGAGATTCTCAGAGGAAGACTCCCTATCAGCAGTGCTGGTGGTGCGGGTTAGGGTGACAAGGGTAGTAACGCTGGATGTCTCATCATCAGCAACTGAGGTGGAAGTACCAGCGCCCGCAGAAGTGGTCTCTTCGTCAGCCTCAGAGGTAGTACCGGCAGCAGCGGAGGAGGTAGTAGCTCCAACACCGGCAGATGTTGAGGTCGTAGCGCCAGCAGCGGCAGCGGAAGAAGACTGACCAGCAGAAGAAGATGAGATAGCAGCCGAAGAAGATGAGACACCAGCGGAAGAAGACGAGACAGCAGTGGAAGAAGAAATACCGGCGGAGGATGAGACAGCAGCGGAGGATGAAACACCAATGGAGGATGAGACACCAGCGGAAGAGCTAGTGGAAGCTGCAGCTGAGCTTGTGCTGGTTGAAGCCTTGCTTGTAGAAGCGGGAGCACTGGTGGAGGTGGAAGCTTTGCTAGAGGAAGCAGGGGCACTAGTAGAAGTAGGGGCCTTGGAGCTGGTGCTGGAGGAAGATGAGCTCGACGAAGCCTTGGAGGATGTTGTCGCAGCCTTCGAAGTCGTAGTAGGCTTTGAGGTTGTGGTGGGAGGCTTGGAGGTTGTAGTGGGAGGCTTTGAGGTTGTAGTGGGAGGCTTGGAGGTTGTGGTGGGAGGCTTGGAGGTAGTAGCAGGCTTAGACGTGGTAGCAGGCTTCGAGGTAGTAGCAGGCTTGGAAGTGGTAGCAGGCTTCGAGGTAGTAGCAGGCTTCGAGGTGGTAGCAGGCTTGCTAGTGGTAGCAGGCTTGGAAGTGGTAGCAGGCTTGGAAGTGGTAGCAGGCTTCGAGGTAGTAGCAGGCTTGCTAGTGGTAGCGGGCTTCGAAGTAGTAGCAGGCTTCGAGGTGGTAGCAGGCTTCGAAGTGGTAGCAGGCTTCGAAGTGGTAGCAGGCTTGGAAGTGGTAGCAGGCTTCGAGGTAGTAGCAGGCTTGCTAGTGGTAGCAGGCTTCGAAGTAGTGGTGGGCTTCTTGGAAGTGGTCACAGGCTTGGAGGTTGTAGCAGGCTTAGACGTGGTCGTTGGCTTCTTAGAAGTCGTAACCGGCTTGGAAGTAGTGGCTGGCTTGGAGGTAGTAGCGGGCTTGGAGGTAGTAGTAGGCTTCTTAGAGGTCGTGGCAGGCTTGGATGTAGTAGCAGGCTTAGAAGTGGTGGTAGCCTTCTTGGAAGTAGTGGCCTGGACCTTGACCGTGGTAGGCTTGGCAGAAGAGGTAGTCTTCCTCTTGACAAGGCGTCTCAGAGGATTGCCCAAGCGGCCGGAGCATGTGCACTCACTATCGAATGTTAGCTACATCCCAACGCTGACTCAGCTGAATACTCACGGTGCACATGACACAAAGGTCTTGCCCTTCTCGATGCACTGTTGAAATCGTTAGTCCATACTGATACCAGATCAGATACCCGATTGTACTCACATGAGCTTCACAGGCTCGGTCGCCGCCGGAGTACTCGCAAGTAGTGACACCAGATCCATCGGCAGGCAAAGCAGCTGCGTTGACAGCAGCAAGGGATATACCCCAAACAATGGCCTTGATGAAATGCATGGTGAAAGAAAGATTTCCAGTTGAGCTTTGTGGCTGTGAGCTTGTTCCAGCAGAGAGAGCCTAGTACAGAATAGAATACTCAGATGAATGTAGTAGACTGTGAGATTGCTGATGAGAACAAAATCCATTCCTGGTCAGATCTATGAGGGTTTTTTATAATAACTGTTGCTCTCCATCTTGGCCGATGGCCGATATCTTCAAGTTCGCCTGTTTCCTAATCCGTCTTGGCCCAAAGTTTGTTTCGTCGAGATATTCAGTATAAACTCAATGTGCTATAGCCTGTTCCAGCCTCATTCTAGCCATAAGAAGACCCTTCAAGGGACCAGGGCTAAAAAAGGTATGTACTGTTGTGTGAACTCAATTTTTATTTCCAGCTTTCCGCATATGGAATTGTAGAGATAAGAGTACCAGGAGACCGGGATTCTTTGGTAGAGGGACTGTAAACGGTCACAGATTGATACTGGCAGTGACATGTTATGGAGATGGAAAAACAAGGCAGAGAATGACCATTCCCGTTGCAATCAATTACCGTCTGGGTCAATTGTCGAAATAACCAAGGAAATGGTGAATTGAGGTCCTCTCAGTGACTCAAGACCCCTGCCTGTCTCGAGAGCCAAGGTCTAGATCGGAGAGCTGAACCGACAGAGGACACCATTCCAATAACGGCATGCAAAACGGGCCTACCCGCGGCGCCACAGGCCGGGAAAGTCGCCGGTCCTTGTACATTCCAGGCTGATCCTTTCCATTCTTAACAGAGAACGAGTCTTTGCCCCTTGTAGAGCCACGCGTGGCAGAAGCACTGTTGAGAGACCCGACTACCCGGGCTCCCGCTGCAGAGACACCTTGGCGATTGTGCGGCTCCTCCTTGTGGCGTTTGGTCTAGATGTTTTTCTGTATTACAAAACCGCTCACTAATGGATTTTGCTTCTGTTGACGGAGCAGAGGCTAAGCGATGTCTCTCAGTCGTGCGCTGTTTCGCCGAGGGGCTTGAATCTGGGCTTATCTCCACCAAGCCGACATATCTTGACATCGCCATCATTCTATAACCTCAATCGCGTGCAGTAACAAGTCACTGTCTGCAAGTCCCAAAGCACTGGAACCATCTCCACTACCCTTTTGGTGGAGGTCGCGATTCACCCAGACCGCCATGGCCAGATCAATTTACTTTCCAACCCCGGGCGATCGATCACCCAGACAAGCTTTTTAGTCACAGTTGATCTGCAAACATCCAGACGCAAATCACGGTCCACTCGAGCAGGGTTCCCCGTGTTCGAATGACATTCTGTAGAGTTCTCGACTGTCACTGCCCATTACAAAAACCAGGGTCGGTGTGTCGTGCCCTTGTCGCTCTGGTATGTAAAATCCCGGCTAGGCGGCATCGCGACCCTTTTTTTTCACCGCCGATTGGCTCACCTCGGACCTAGCTACGTATTCGTCCATAGCGCAAGCCATTTCACAGAACGGCTCATATTAAACCAGAGCCTAGCCCATGGTACTCCGTAGTCCTGTCACCATCACAGTCACTTATCACCAAAACAGTCAATGTTTGGAGCATCACTGTCTCTACTCTGTTGATTACCGATAAGACCATCACCAAACAGAGTTGCGCGACTCATCCAACACATTTAGCCCCGTAACCTACACATGAATGAACGTGGCAGAGAGTCAAATAACGTGCTCGTACGACCTTTCCCACTTTGGGCAATCAAACAATGCACTTTTTCACTCTCAGCTGCGCCATTTTGCTGCACTATTCCCCAAAGCCCATGCTTGCGCGTCTTAGAGCTTGAGCCATGGCGTGAGGAAAGATGTGATTGCTGGCCTGGAACTAGCTATCGAGCTGCATGCAGTTTTGGCAGCTATCGATTAAGCATAACAGTTCCTGGAGCCTCACCCTTGCATGATGAGGCTTTTACATGGGCCCCGTAAGATGGGCCCTTCATTGTTTGGCTCGGTAAAACGTTCGCGATGCGGCTTAGAACGAACCGGACGAGACAGTCCGATACACTTCCTCATTCCAACAACTGTATACGGTCCAGCCTTATCGAACGCGTAGTCATACAGACAGAGTCATATCATGTTGCAAGCACCAGTGAAAATATCCGCGTTTTGAGTTCAGCAGTAATACGAACCGACCAATAGTGCATCCCATCGCAATATAGTCTTTGACCAGTCCCAACGCAGCGAAATTGGAACCCGCATACCAGAATACCATGTTCAACAGCAGCAAACCACAACGCTTGCTAAGCTATCATCGGTGAGGATTGTGCATCCGTCGGTTTGTGTCTTTATCCAGAGATTCCCATCTGGAGGGGTCTAGACACTGAAGGTTTTGCAGCTTGACTAGATCCGAATATAGCTTGGGAGGAAGATCACTTATGCCGGCTAAGCAACGCGACAAAGTTCAAAATTGAGTTTTCGGACTACCCTATCGCTTTGAATTTATCCATGAAATACCGCAAATACGATGGAGTAGAAGTAAATGCTATTGAAATTCCCATTCTTGATGAATCTGTGATGTGATCTTCGTGCATCTAGACTAACTGCTCTGTGAAAGCTGTCGATCTCGCCGTTAGTAAAATCTTGCAGAATTTAGTGAAAGCATGTGAATACCTGTACGAAGCGTCTGTCCCATGCCGCAGGATCCGTGGTGCAATATCTGTTTGCTGTAGGGTAAAATCCAACTTGACAGCACCCGGCCTCTCTGTTCTGCTTGTTCCAGAGTCTCCACTCAGGTTTAGCGCATCTAAGATGATCTGGGACGATCTCTTTGCTGCAATCGGTGTCTTGGACCATTAGCCTATCAGCATAACAGCATTTACAGCACGAGACTGACCTGTTGGACGGCAGATACTGATTTGCTGCGCTACATGTTCATCCAACTGTGTCCCATCTGGACAGCACCAAATCGCTAGCCTGGAAGAATGTGTCCCCTTGGGACGTGTGTGAGGCGCGTGATGTAAGCCATCAGCTGTAGGGGCTATCAACTCAAAATAACACTCTTATCAAAGTCAATCCAGGCAGTATACCGGCTACCGTTCCCTTGGGACAGTAACCTCCGCTAGTCGTAGGATTGAAGGGAGGATACAGAACGAAGCCGCTACTCGCGCCGCACTTTTTCGGCTTACCCGTCGCAACCTTGATTTTAACTTTATGACTCCTCACATCCTTCGTTGAGATGAACAAAACGATGCACGCCTGTTTAGTGTTTTTCTCATCGTATGCAAGATCAATAGTGCGTCCAGAAGAGGAATCGGTGGCCATGTCGGTCCACGATTTAGCGTCTGACTTTCGGTAAGCAAGCTTCTGGTTATCGTCCGCCGATGGGTGGATATTTGCCGTCCTTCCGGGGTCGATAGCTATGTTGAAGACCGAGATAGTGAACGGCGTGCTTGTGAGCGTTGCGGTGCCGGTAGTGCCCCCTTTGTCAAACTTGATTGAGGCAAAAATGGGGTTGATTTTGGCGATCGGAATGAGATCTCCGTTGGTATCTTTGATCTGCTGTAGTGCGAAATCTTCTGCGAAAGTAAAAAGCTCGTCGGTAAATCCTGATAGATGGGATAGACGAGTTCGTTCTTTAAGCCCGCTTGATCCTCCAGGCGTTGCCAGAACAAATTTATTCATGTCATCCTCATCTATCTTGTCTTGCGCTTGAAAAAGATGCTGGCCGCGTAGGCTTCTAACCAACATGTGTATAGATTGGCAGATTTGGCTTATACGTGACGCCGCTATGCTTCTTATCAGGCCATACGGCCTTGTAGTCAGGAAAGACAAGGTTACTGAAATAATTCGCAGAGCCCTCACGAACTCACTACGGATCAGGAGAATTCCCAAGTTTTCCAAGACTCTGGATGCAATGGTACATCTCATGCGCAAGAGCCTGAAGTACCCGAGGCTTATTAGTCGTTGCTTCGGTGGCCCATCTCTTGAGCAACTTGATCTGTCACGGCGGCTTCCTAAGATTAGGATAGTAAGTCTCTGCTGCGAAATCTGCGTCACTTTCTGTTGTCAAAATGACGACAATGCTCGATGGAAGCTTTGCGAATTTGTGGTAGGCTTCCATACTTTTCTCGATACATTCTTTGAGGATTGGGTTTACGGCTGTTTTGATCTTGCTGGGTAGACATCTCCATTGCTGCGTATACGTCACGATGACTTCTGTATCTTGAAACTTATTTGGATAGCCTGCTAGAGTGCGACATTTATCTTTGAGGGTATATTGTTTGCCAGGGGTTATGTTGGGCCAGGGACTAGAACATCCCTTCTACTGGGCTTGTGCAACAGCTGCAAAGAGGACGAAGAGATGGATCTGCAGTTTCATCGCGGTAGAAATTTGAATAAAGCTCTTTTCACTTTTTATGAGTTTGATCTGATCGGCTTACCAGGTATATATGTAATGTCTGCGCATCCTCCATATAATATTTGAGCCGTTTCATTGCGGAGGTGTGACATTCTCATGCAACCTAGGAGCGCCTCGCATTAAACCCAGGTAGAGAAGACCAATGATGACCAGGGTATTCTCAGCCGCACGTATAGTCTGTGGTCCAGGCTTCTGGGGCTGAAATTGCTTTCTCACGATGGCGTCGCTCTTTGTTCACGCCCTCTCTAGCCTCCCCGTCTCAACTCTCACGCCAAACGGTCAAGATCGCGACACTATAGCCCAAGAAGACTGGCCTCACAAAGTTCAATCATCGGTTTTAAACTATTTATTTCATCTAACCGTTTATGCCATGGTCTTAGCCAACGGTTTCCTTGTGATTCAATTTATTAGACCCAGTGAATTCTCACGGAGTGGCATTCTGCTCTGGACTCGTCATCCGTTCTGGCGGTGATTGATGACCTGACTGCAACTTGATTGCTCATAAACTCTATTTGAGACGTTTATTGCTGCTTTCTAATAAGCTTAACCATCCGGATCATTATTCAAAGTTAAGCTTAGTTGTTCATATGCACAAGTATCGACAGCTTCATCTACAGCAGGGATTTCGAGAACCTTTCCTGTTCTGGCCTAGTATCATTCTTGGGAATGTGCCGCTGGGAGTTGATTGATACTTAAAGCTTATGACGCCTCGGCGAGACATATTTCGTCAGCCAAGAAATAGATGAAGAACCCTTCTCATGGCCTCCATTATTATTCCCCAGAATATCCTTCAATATGGCAATCAGCAATCATATCCCAAAATCAGATATCATTTCGTGTTGATCAGATCGTCGACCTCAAGAAATTGAGTTTGGCTTCTGCCCATCTCCACCGCCCTCAAGACTCCTCTTTTTCCACGCTCCATCTTTTTCCTCGTCAAAAACGCGTGCGTGTGTACCTTATCGCAATGCCAGTCGTAAGACGAATACCCGATAACAAAAGACGGTCCCGCACAGGCTGTATCCCCTGCCGAAGACGTCGAAGAAAATGTTAGTCAGTCGCGTCTCTCCCGGTGACTTTGTCTAACATTTGGTAACAGGTGATGAACAAAGACCTCAATGCGGCAGTTGTATCGGGAGGAATGTGACGTGCGAGTTCAAAGAGTGGACCTTTGTGCCAGGGGTACGCTCATCACTGCGGAAGGATGGTAGCGTGCAAGGGGACAATGGCGATGATGTTGATTCATCTCTGGTCAGTCTGAATATCTTCCACGAGTCAGTCGATCGCTAATAACACCGCATTCAGCCCATTCAAGATAGTTTGTTATCCTTTGTCGAGTCAAGTCCTGCTCCCGCCGAACCAGTCTTTGAGAGCCCCATAGCCAGTACCGCTCGGACAGAGAGACTTGAATCTATCCACAACACGACTACAGATGTCCCCCAACCAAGCCTTTCAACCAACAATCATCACCAACATGACGGGAACCAAATCCCCACCCCTTCAAGATGGAACGAAACAGTTCTATCAGAGCAGAACTCCTCAGAGAGACAAACTGCAATGCTTCGGTTTCGCTATCAAATAGTCCCCTGGCTAGACTCAAATGCCCCTAGATCAACCTTTGGACCAAAGATCATGACATTAGCTGCAGAGAAGTCTACCATAATGGATATCATCATATGGGTTGCTATGCGCCGCAGTAGGAGGAGTTCAAGTTCCATTACCCATGAAGGCGACACTCACCTCGTTCAACAGTTTCAGCATCGGTTGTCCCTGGAGGAAGCTTTTATCGCTAACATCGGACGGTCATTACTTGCTCTCGGCAGCTTCTTTTATACTGGCCCATCTGAGTGGGCAAATTTACACTCCGATTGCGTAGATGTGAGAGAGCGATGTCACTTCTTTGAGAGTCAGGAGGAACCTCTCAAAACTCTTGATCGCTTTCACTTCAAGACAGGTACTATATCTGATCTTATGTTTTGTAAGAAACGAGCTAATCGTGGCCAACAGAGCTTGCTGCTTCCATTATTACCACCAAGTCCCCATCGCTACAGTCTCTACCACTAATGAACGACACATTCTTAACCTCTGCCCTGACACCGCCGAGCATTTACGACGAATGTTTAATGCATCTCGCGGCATGCTGCCACTTGATCCACGATGACATCATCCCTCTCTTCAACGGCATCGTACCCGCACAATCACCAACTCACGATTCTTACTCACTTGTTTGGTCAACATGGTCCAAACTATGGGCACGCTGTGTACAATGGTTTCGAGATCGTCCTCCTGATATGATGCCTTTGCTAGAGAGCCCGGAAGTAGACCACGCAGCCTCCACCAATACCCCATTCACAGCAGACGTCTATTCGAGCGCCATTGCGGTTCAAGCAAATCTAGCGATTCATTTCTCAGCCCTTATACTGCTTTCATATAAACCACGCTTAGTCAAATTATCATCGATACCACACCGCTTAGCCTCAAGAAGCTGGCATGCTCAAAAGCTCGCCAAACTTGCTCTATGGAATAACTTTTCTGATCAATGGGATCCTGTTGTTGTTGCAACTGTTGTTCGTATAGCGAGAGATATGACATATCCGTCCCAGCAAGAGGCATTACTCTCATGTTTCCAGAGGATTGGGGATGCGACAAAGATTCCTCTTCAAAGCGAGATTGCAGATCTGCAGCAGTTCTGGTCTTCCTCTAGACATACCAGCGCACCGACAAATGCGCACTCTTGATACTTTATGATAGCGAAAAGGATCAGATAGGGCATTGAGAATCGTATTAGATTAATTATTTTCCGTTACTTCGTTGACTCCAATTCATCCTTCCACGGTATAGACACCTGCGCTCCCCTTCGCACGACCGTCTTCGATGACGCCCAGATTCCTGACCTGACAGCCTTCTCAATGTCGAACTGCTCCGACCGTTGCTCAGCACCCGCAAGCTCAACTGCATAAGCACCGATGAATGTGTCACCAGCAGCAGTCGTGTCCACAACGTTAACCTTCAGAGCGGGGATGAGACCCTTGGCGCCTGTGTCGTTGGCATAGTATGCACCTTTCCCGCCCAGAGTAATCACCACGTTTCGCACGCCTCGAGCAAGGAAATCAGCAGCGGCCTTTTCGACAACAGGGATGTCTTCAAACTCGGACTCGTCCTTGCCTGACAATAAAGCCGCTTCGGTCTCGTTGAGGATCAAGTGGGCTAATCCTTGATAGGTCTCTGCTGGGAGTACTTGAGCGGGAGCGGGGTTGAGCAGAACGGGAGTTCCTGTCGTCTTGGCAGCCTTGAACGCTTGGATTACTGTCTCCAGAGGAATCTCAAGCTGCATGATGAGCAGTGACGGTGCTGGGCCAGGAATCTCGGTGAAGTGGCTTGGTTGAAGAGAATTGTTGGCACCAGGTGATAAGATGATGCGGTTCTGGCCAGTTGGCTCGTCGACAATGATCATGGCAATACCGCTCTGGGACTTGGCGCCTCCGTCCTTGTTCACAATGATAGAGTCGGTTCCAACATCATATGACTTTAGACTGTCGAGGAGTACAGAACCATAAGCATCAGCTCCAACGGCACCAATCATGGCAACATCGACGCTTGGGTCCTTCAGATCAGAGGTCCTCGAAAGCTTCGCGCAAGCAACAGCTTGGTTGGCGCCCTTTCCACCGGGGAAGACATTGAACCGGCTTGAAGTTATTGTCTCACCAGGTAGGGGATGATGAGGAACATATGATACGAGGTCGATGTTCAGTGATCCGAGGACACTGATGACTGGTTTTGGTGAAGCCATGGCGTTTAACTGGAGAATATGGATGTATGTAAACAATGAAAGACGGAGCAGGGTTCTCCCAAAAGACTAAAACCTTTATACGGGCAGTGCATGGCTGCTGAGTGTTGGCGATGGACTCCACTCGTTCTGGGCACGCTATCCTGAAAATGGGTGTGTTATGCGATGGCGGATAGTCGATCAAGAAGCATGTGAACGGGGTCTAGTGGAATCATGCTTATTATTGTGATATGTTACCAGTTCTCTGGGTCTCCTGTTCGCTAAAATCCCTGTCGTAAGTCCCTACAGCGTCTTTAGCAGCGCACCAACATCGTAGCCCCATTCAGCCTCAAGATCCGTCAACCTCCACAAAGCTCCCCATCCCGTCGTCCTATCAATGCTCTTCAACAGTCTAGCAATCTGCTTCCTCTCGTTAACATGCGAGAAGAGCTTTCCAGCTATATAAAGTGGCTGTATGGAATTCACAAGACTTCCGGGATGAAGGTTTGCGCAGGATATTCCACAGACTTGACGGGCATGCCACAGCGCCAGGCACTGAGAGTCCAAGTCATGACGCATTTCCAGCATGAGGATACATGCAGTGTGATAAATCTGGTTACTCGAAATAGCTGCCCAGTGGGGGAAAAGCATGGCTGGAAAGATCTGTTTATCGCCTGCTTCAGCCATGCTGATCTGCTTCATTGTTGCTGGGCGCTCGTCAAGCCAGTATTGAAGCTCGTTCCAGAGCTGTTGCCATTGTTCTTGGAATGGCCTGTCATCTTGAACATCTGCTCTCCCGAGTTCTAGACTCTGTGTTCTTCGAAATTTTAGATCGCAGACTTTTGTGCAGAGATAAATAGCCCAGTTAGCTTGCATGTCTGGACAGTCTCGGCTCCTTCGATGAAACATGTCCCGCACGTATCGCTCGACTTGTCCAGATGATACCAATGGCTCAGGTGGCGATGGAGCCCATTTTGATAGAGGAAGAACAGCTGTTTCTGTCCCATCTGATATGATCGCTCCGCATAACTCCATCCTGGCATAACACCAGAAGACCGCCTGCGGTAGGCCACCGGAGAAACCATCAACCCCAAAGAACTCAAATAGCGACGCGCAGCCCTCGACATGACGCTTCCAGTTCTTGGAACCGCCAGACATGAGCTCAAAAACAGCAAGAATGCAAGCCGTAACAAGCATATTGGGATCCTTGGCTTGTAATCCAGGACTCAGCAACCTAATACTCTCTTGATACAACTCAAGACTATCGCACCCCCCTTCCTGCGTCAATCCTCTCCGCTCCATCTGGCGGGATGAAAAAGCAAGCATGGCATATAACAGCGCCGGGCTCTTCTGCGCCATAAGGGGAACATGGATCTGAAAATGCTTATCCTCATCAAACTTGTCCAGATACGGCGCACATTCTGTTACCCAGTTCTGAAGATAGCATATTAATCTACCATTGGGGATATTGACTGTTACGCTGGAGAGATTGAGAGATGATGTTGGTGGTGATGAGGAATCTGCTTCGGGCGTGACTGATGCGCTGGGTGATAGGCCAGACAGACCCGCGAAGAGGACTGTGCGGAGCTCTTCCTGCAGCTCGATGAAGCGGGGATCGAGGGAGAAGTCTTCTGATGGGAAGAAGGCCATTGTGAAGTGATGAGTGGAGTATGGAGAGCTAGGATGATCGGCTATACAAGGCACGACATGAGCGACATCAAGGAAGAATGTGATGATGAGTGCAAATACGATCCCAAAGTGGAATTGTAGCCTCCTCCTGCTCACTCAATTCATTTGTCAAAGTGTGAGAAAACAGGGTAATTTTCCAGAAACCGGTGATCCCCGAAGGATCCATTCCAAGGTGACCACTCACCAATTGGAATTGCAATTAACCAATCATGAAGTTCTTCAAAGTTTCGATGTTGATGATCTAAGCCATTTTCGGGGGCCGTAGGCGACGCGATTCTGAGGCCATGACTCGGGTAACGTAACAACCGGAGGAAGCAAAGGCTCCATTTTCTAGGTAACTTGGAGCTTCAATTTGAGAACTGAATTGCCCCAGAAAGCACAGACTGCGACAAGGTAAAGTTCCCCGCGCGAGTCTGTGACTTTAAATCAGACTTTCGTATGCTAACAGTGGCGATTGGGCCCGCTCTCGTAAACATGCGATTTCACCACGCACGTTGCCGGTCGTTCTTCCTGGCTTCTGTTCAGGCAGAGTCTTTCGATATAAAGCTGTAATCTGTCATTGCGATTGAATGCTCTTACATGTGTTATTTGATGGCTTGCAAGGTCTTGGAGTATCGATCAATCTTAGATGATGTCATTGCCATCTTCTCACTGCATCTGGCTTGGTAGTTAGCGTTCGTTTATGCTGCGACAAGATGGTAGAAACTTTGCAAGTATATATCTCTTTGTATATACGATTATTGTATACGATAAATACAGAAATGGCTAGCGCCAGCCCGATAGATTATCTTCCTTGGTTGTCTTGGCGTTGAGATGAGTCTTGATTGGATGCACATGTCTGTGCATATGCATTAGACTATGCTTCGTCACTTAGTATTTACCAAGGAACACGATATAGGCGGAGAGATTAATAAATGTCCAAAATGATCATTATGAATAGCGTGGTATCTAACATTGCAACCTCGTCATCACCATAAACATCCCATCCCTGCTCCGGATATCATATCATCACGAGCTATCCCACAGTTACAGAGCCTCAACATGCTTCTCACCCTCCTTCTCAAATGAAGCCTTGCGTCCCGCCGCAGATCCCATAAGTCCGACCTCGGCCTGAGCCTCACGAAGCAGCTCAGCGTCCTGCTCACCAGCACGGCTCTTGAAGACGCGGTCCATCTCCTCAAGAGAGGCATTCTTGGTCTCAGGCAAGAAGAACCAGACCCAGAGAATACCGACAAAGAGGAACACGGCGAAGAAGATGTAGGTTCCCCACTCCCAAGACTCGAGCATGGGAGGAACAAAGAAGGCGATGGCGAAGTTGTTGACCCAGTTGCTGGAGGCACCGATGGAAGCTCCCTTGGCCCGGATGGAGAGGGGGAAGATCTCGGAGACGAGGGTCCAGGATACGGGACCCCATGTAGCGCCGAAGCCAGCGATATAGACCCAGATGAGAGCTAATGCGATGTTAGTAGTGTTAAGGTGTCGTGAAATGAAGCATTGACTTACCAACTGCAGTCCAACCAGCAGCGACGTGGTTAGGCCAATCGTGGCGGAACTTGGCGACGATGATACCGACAGTGATCATACTGGCACCCATTACCACGGAGCCGATCAACAGAAGAGGCTTGCGACCAACACGATCAATGATCAACTGTGAGGGGCAATATTAGCATGCACCCGAGCCATCGAGTACTTGAGCGACTTACCATAGAAGGAATGGTGCTGATGAGGAAGACAACGCCAGTCACACCAGTAGCAAGAAGAGCAATAGTTCCTCCAGTAAGACCCAGGCTGATGAAGACGTTAGAAGCGTAGTAGATGATGGCATCAATACCAGACCACTGCTGGAAGAACATGATGAGCCAAGCAGTGCAGACACGCTTAAGGTTGTCCATCGATCGGAAGCAAGTCACATATTGAGCAATCTGCTGCATGAAACGGCTCTTGTTCCTCTCAGCAAGGTGGGGAAAGTCTCTAGCGAAGACCTTTTGCTCAAAGACCGCCTCAGCCTTGATCTCGAGGTACTCAACTTGCACAGCGTCATCGTCGATTGGGAGCTTTCGCATCCAGGCAAGAGTAGACTTCGCTTCCTCGTCGCGGCCAACCTTGACGAGCCAGCGGGGAGAGAAGGGCATGAACCAGATACCAACAGCAAGCATAGCAGCAGGGATACCCTGGATGATAGAGGGGAGACGCCAGGCGAGGTCGGACTGAGAGTCACCTGTTCCACCAATGTAGTTGCTTCCATAACCGCACCAGAACGAAAGCATGATACCCAAAATAGTCGCAAGTTGATAGAACGACACAAGAAGACCTCTCATCTCAGGCGACGAAAGCTCAGCGTTGTAAAGAGGTCCAACACCGCTGAAAAGACCAACACCAACACCGGTCAGAAATCGACCAGCATAGAGAAGCTGAGGGTTTCCGGCAGTGGCACCGACGTAAAGATAACTGCCGACGACCACCCATAAGCACGCGATGAACATGGTGTACTTTCGCGAGATAAGTTCGCTAGAAACACCAGCTGATAGTGATCCAAGGATACCGCCTAGCTGGAGGATAGATGTGAGCCATCCTGTTGCAGAGGACGACTCAACAACAGAGGGGAAGTTTTGTGTGAAGCGGGTCATGACGAGGGATTGACCCAAAACACCCTGTTGATAACCATACTCAAAACCACCAAGTCTATAACTCAGTCAATAAACCAACCACTTACACATGGAAAGTGAGGAGCACTTACGAAGCAAAAAAGGCAATAAAGACGACCTTTGGATTCTCTCTGATAGACTTCCAGATAGTCTTCTTGGGAGCCGTAGGCTCCAAGGTATAAGGACCGTCCGAGGTAGACATGGTGAAGTGAGGACAAAGCTGTGGGGGGAGGTTGATGTGATGAAATCTGGGGTATGGAGAGAAAGTCCGAGTCTTTTAAACATTTTTGTACCCCAGGTAAATTGACTGGGGGATCTAATTTTCTGGAGTTTAAGTTACTACGTTATGGGTGAGAAAGGTGGTAGGCTAAGACCCCTCGTTTGGGAATAGTGTGGGTTTTGGTCTGACCACCACCGGCGAGCGAGTGCCGGAGGCTCGTGAGAATTGGGGTGATGACATGTTCAATTGGAGGCTAATCGGCAGAGGCTTCCTTGAATTGAGGCTTCTTTCAATTCACGAATTCATTGCAGTGCGTACGTATAGCTAATTCTTTGGTCCTCAACAGGTTCTCTTTCATCGCGTCGCGGCGACTGCAATTGATGAGCTCTATCTCTTCAATTGCCAGCTGGCCATCACCAAGGTACTTCAAAATCATCACCCTCATCAGTCCCTCGATCAAACAGAGACATCTCCAACTGCACCACCTCCAAAACAATCCAAGTGGACTTCCCAAGTTGGCATTGGTCATGTATTTACCCAAAAGGGGGGTTCTTTGCGCTGGCGACTGGGTTACGACCCTTAGGCTACGCGCCCACGGTTCGTCAGAGGAACCTGGGGCCCCGCATAAAAATTCTAGCTGTCGCGTGTCCCCCATTCCAGCGGGTCACGAAAACTTGGAGGAGCAGGTATGTGTACTTCGATAGCGCTTGGTGTTAGTGCATGCTTGGAGTATCGGTACGCACGCTATAGGGTTCTAGATTTCTCCAATTCCGAGAGGTAGTTTGATTACCCTGCACCATTGAATTTTCGTACAGTTCAGGTCACGAAATGAGGCTATCTCGAGACTACCTGGGCCTACTGTTGGAGTAGCAGCATCTTTAATACTTTCTTGCCAATTTTATAGAAAGATTTGTTCAAAAAGTATACGGGGACAATGAAAAGACTTGACGCAACGCAAACAATGAAAAGAATGACCAAATTCGGTCATGATTAAGAGGTTTGTGGGTTCGGGTTGCGGATAGTGTGGCTCCAGTACCAGTTCACTGCCACCTACATATGTGGACAAAGCCAACATCAAGTCTAGTCACGAGCGAAACTACATTAAGATCATTTTATTATAAACAGAAGGTGTTGGGTATTGCCGAGTCGTACGAACCGTATCGTCCTCGCCAACGCGACGCGATGAGATAACAGCATATATAAAACCGCAAAGAATCCACGCTAAGATTACTGTAGATCACTGTAGATCACTGTAGATCTTGTAGAATTAGAAATTGATAGAACGTAAATGTGTGTTGAAAGAGACTGCTAAATGGTTTGCCATCCGAAGGCGTCATAACAAGATCAGTTTAACGCGTGGCAGACGCGATGTTCACTGATCGGCAGCATCAAGGGACATGATCGCGTATAATAGAAGCTTACGCATTGGATTTGGAAGATGGGAGATTGGGCCTTTCAAGCCGTTTGCTTCAGCACTGAGTGTGCTCTATGGCCTGCCCAATGACTTGCCCAGACATGGTGATGCACCAGGCAAAATGACGCGGCTTGTTATGTGGAGTGAGGGAACACGTCGGGAAAAGACGTTGACCGACAATACCTCATCCCAGCATAATTGATTGTTGCTATCGCTACTTCATCGCTGAAAGTCTTTGATGAGACGTGCGATGACAGGCTCAATCATATCCAAATGTCTTCGTGGGTGTTGGAAACGAGCGTCTTTCTTCGGAAGCGGGAATGAGCTTTGACTTGGGTTCCAAGTAGATATGATCGGCGTAGAACCATACTGATCTTCAAAGCTCATGGTGCTATAGAGAAAACACCAAGGATTTATCATAAAGAAGCCGACAACCAGGGACTATTGGGCGCCAAGGTCAATCACCGGATATACCCCTTCGAATGCAACGACGGTGATGATCCCATAGCCGCCAGCGGGTCTCCCCCACAATCTGATTCCCCAGATTCTCTCCCCCCATCATTAAGCTTATCTTTTACCACCCTGCTAAATAGAGCCATTCCTACTGGCCAATTCCATCCTTAGATTGTCACCAATTACTCCTTTCGTCCAGAATCATAGCTCGACCCGGTATCCGACACTGTTCGGTCCGTCATCCGATGCACTATTGACTCCCCCTCACTCTTGGCATGCTCGGCACGCTCAGGCTGGGACATCGCGCTTACCACGGCCAGTATTAAACGGCTCTCTTCTCCTTGATCGACAGCTGTTCTTTCTGTCACAGTCATCTTCAGGACATTTGTGAATCTGTACATCACCATGACTGCAAGAGATTCTGACGCCGAGAGGGGCAATGGAAAGGAGCCTTGGAGCAAAGAGTTTGAGCATGCCGATGCCCATGACGCTGCTGCGAGGGGACATCTTGCCACTGACGAGTAAGTTGACTGAGTGCCCCTTTGTTTGAGCTGTGTTGACGTTGCTAGGCACGGAAATCCCATTGCAACGTTCGACGCAGAGGCTGAGAAGAAGCTTCGTCGTAAGCTGGACTGGTATATCTTGCCATCGGTCACTATTTTGTACCTCATGTGCTTTGTCGATCGTGCCAATATTGGTAATGCTCGATTGGCCGGTCTCGAGGAAGATCTCGGTCTTGCTGGCTATGACTACAACATTTTGCTTACCGTCTTCTACGTCGTAAGTACTACCCCTTATCTACTGAACGAACATCCTAACATGAATCTCTCTCGGTAGTCTTACATTGCCTTCGAACTCCCCCTCAACATGGTCTGCAAATGGATCGGCCCCGGCTGGTTCATCCCCGCTACTTCTGTGGCATTCGGCGTCGCCTCCCTCGGAACCGCTTTCGTTCACACAATGGGCCAAGCTTGTGCCGTGCGCTTCATCCTCGGCATCTTCGAAGCAGGCATGTTGCCCGGTATCGCATACTATCTCAGCCGGTGGTACAGACGCAGCGAGCTTGCCTTTCGCTTGGCTATATATGTCGCCATGGGTTCCTTCGGCGGAGCTTTCGGCGGTCTTTTGGCCTCTGGTATTCTGAAGCTAGATCACTTTGGCTCATTGACGAGATGGCGAATGATCTTTGCTATTGAGGGTATCTGTACTATTGGGCTGGCGCTTATTGCGTTCTTTACCATGACGGATCGACCTAGTACTGCGAGATGGTTGTCAGAAGAAGAGAAGGACCTGGCTATTGCGCGTATCAAGTCTGAGCGTGTTGGTGCCACTGAAGTTCTTGAGAAGTTCTCCTGGAAACTAGCACGTCGTGGCATCAGCTCACCTGTTACCATCGGAACTTCCACCATCTTCCTATTCACCAACATCACCGTACAGGGCCTTGCTTTCTTCGCACCCACGATTGTGAGAACAATCTACCCCAACCATTCAGTTGTTCAACAGCAATTGCGTACTGTTCCTCCTTACATCGTCGGTACCTTGTGCACCGTCACCATCAGCTTCATATCGACTCGCATTGACAAGCGAAACATCTTTATCAACTTGTCACAGCTTCCGGTCATCGCGGGATACATCATGTTTCTCAGCACCACAAACCGTAAGTTCAAACCCCACCACATCCTGAGACCCTGACTAACTCGCCTCAGCTTACGTCCGCTACGCTGGCACGTTCCTCATCTGCGCAGGCACCTTTGCCAACGGTGCTCTATCCAATGCCCAAGTATCAGCCAATTTGGTCAGCGACACAGCACGCGCTTCAGGAATTGGCTTGAACGTCATGCTTGGCAACATCGGAGGACTGATCTCGACATGGTGCTTTCTGCCCTTCGATGGACCAAACTATCCGATTGGCAATGGTCTCAACCTCGGCGCGTGCTCATCTATTTTCCTTCTCACCATCGTGCTGCAAGTTTACATGACTTGGGATAACAGAAGAAGAGCTGCGATTGAGGTCGGCCAGGCTCTGGCTGGCAAGACTGATGCTGAGATTCGTGTTATGGACTGGAAGCATCCTGGATTTATGTGGAGGCCTTAGAATCCTTGCGCGGCCACGACGGATTGGAAACCTAGTGGAGATGAATCGTTTCTGCTTTTGCCGAAGAGAAATATAACCTATTCCTCATTCCTCATTCCTCATTCATCAGGAATTGAAGTTGACTTGCTTTCTTCCACTGTGCTATCGTTGGTGATATAGACTTTGCACTGTTTCGCTCCATTACCAAGCCCTCGGAAGACTCCGAGGCTCAGCGGAATGGTCTTTTTTACTGCCCATTCTCATTTTTATGAATGTTCTGCATGTAAAGTAGTGGGAAAGGCCGTTTTCGCAATTGCCCCGAGTCCTCCCCAAAATGATCAGCATAATGCAAGGGAATTGCCGTAGAAATGTGAGTTTTTGACGAGCAACAGGGCCTTCGTTCAGGACAAAGTACAGTATGATTACCTTACAAATTGTTTGCTGAAGCTCAGCCGTCTCTCAAGGTTCCCCGATCGTATTTTCAGCTTGGAACCGAAGATCCCAATAGCCTTCACCCCAATACCTTGAAGGTGTCCACGGCATAAAGCTTGTTACGCGCGAGTCCGGAATACAGTGCTTACGGTCAGTTTAGACACTAAATGGTGAGCACTATTCGCTGTAGCCCATGGCCGGAAACTCAATCACTGCCGGGTATTAACTCAGTGTAACGGGTTACCCCGCCACCTTGAGAGATGTTGTCCGAGACCAGCCGTCCCATGAACACGATGAGTTGAGAACAATAAGTTGGGCCTTGACAGCGACGTTTTGCTCTTCAGTGATTGCAGCATCTCAATTAGCACTCGGATGACCTGCGCTCCCACTTCTAATACAGAGGATTGTGAGTGAACACATCCGTTCGAATGTCCAGAGCTGCAAGAGAGCTAGGTAGATAAAACCTCGTATCTCACCAGTGTTCCTATTGCAGCATGTCACCAAAATGTCAAGACGGTAAATCTCAAAGCAATGCGGCTTGCGCACATATGCAAGCTGAAAATGAGCATCAGCCGTTTCATCGGATGCTGACATTGCCCTGCATCAAGGTTCGGCATCATAGGGGGCCGGCAGCCTTTATCCAGTTGATTAAGCCCTACCGAGATCTAGGGAAGCCTATTACGCGCTTGATTGGAAGAGCACAGAAGCTTGGGTTGAACCTATTTTTGTAGTACCTTGGCTCTCGGGGAAGATGACGCTCACTGGGCTGACTGGCTTGGAAGCTACCGCTCCACCACTGTGCTTAGGTGGAAGCTGAGTCCAACAACGAGTTTGCATAAGAAGCCGCTTGATGCAGGAGACGAGCTATAGAGCTGGTCAATTGTATTCTCTGCCATTCTTTGCAAACACATCACATCAATCTATAATGGTGACCGATAATCGGCAACATGAAGTCTCTTACAAGTATGGCTATCGCGGCGGCTTTAGCGCTTTGTAAGTAACAAGCGGCCCTGTAAATGAGAACAGCAGCTTAACAGCCCTTACTTAGTCACCGGCTGTTCCTCAGCATCCCCAACGTCATACTGCAACGGCAAATCCAACAAGATCTGCTACACCTGGGCCGTCCCAGCCTCAACAGCCTCCTCCAGCTCTGGCCACTTGTTCATCCGTATTCAAGCGCCCGTAGAATACCAATGGGTCGGTCTCGGTACAGGTGACAAGATGAGCGGCTCTACCATGTTCGTCATTTACCAAGACGGTACTGGTAACGTCACCTTGAGCACGAGGATGTGTCACGGCCATGAGATGCCTGAGCACAGCCGCATGCGCTCTGTAAGGATCATCGAGGGGACTGGTGTCGTGAACAAGACAATGGTTGCCAATATCCATTGTGGCGATCTCGGAAATATGCACTTCAAGGGGTCAAATCACTGGATCAGTGCTTGGAAGACTGGGGCCTCCTTGCACACGACTGACACTGATGCTGACATAGAAGAACATGATGGACACAACAGCTTCTCAGTTGACTTCTCAGAAGCTGTTGTCAACTCCAACAGCAACCCCTTTATTCACATGACAACTACTACACCGAGTGGTGCCGTGTCTAGTGGTGGAAGAGAAGGCAATACTAGCACCATTCACGGTATCATCATGTCGGTGGTCTTTCTATTGGGTACCCACTCGGATCGCTGTTGATGCCTATAATCGGAAAGTGGTTCATCCATGCTACGTGGCAGCTGATCGTCTTTATCGGCATGTGGGCTGGGTTTGTTACTGGCAAGTTGGCTGCCGACCGTACCGGTAATGTAAATAGCCAAGCCTGTCTTCTGGAAGTATTGACTAACTCTCAGCCAGTGGTTCAACGCTCCGCATGTCATCGTCGGCACAGTAGTTTGCGGTTTGATGGTTGAGCAGCCAATCTTGGGCGGGCTACATCACATGATCTTTGCCAAGCATCAGCGCCGAACAGGCATTAGCCACGCTCACATTTGGCACGGAAGAGTTCTAATGATCCTCGGAATTGTCAACGGCGGGCTCGGCCTACAGCTTGCCGGTGCATCCATGAAGCTCATTATTGGCTATGGTGTAGTTGGTTTGGTAACATTCTTGACGTACACCGCTGGGGCTGTTCGCAAGATGCTGAGAGGACCGAAGAAGCATCAACATGAGCCTCTAAAGTACAATGGCTCTTATAGCGCGGTGGCCTTGATTTGATCGACAATTTTGAATTCTGTCTCCGTGTCTCATTCTCAATAGCATTGCTAGCACAAGACTGTTGCTCTTCCATCTAGCCGCCCACAATAATAAAACTCCTTGATTGTCATAACGTGGGTGAGTTGAGCAGACGAGATTGGCTTGGAGTTCCCAAATCACAAGAAAGAAGAGACCTGACTTGTGCAGTTTGTCGAGACCACAATCCTCATTGTCATTCCTTTGACTCATGTTGCGAACCAGTTTCAGAGTCTATATAGATACTCATACTAAAATGGCTGTCACTCACTCGCCGTGGCAATTCGTTTACCCTTGTGGTAGTGTGTCAATGTTTGTCCGATCATGATCACATCGGGCATCCCCTCGCAGGGGCATCACAAAGCCCTTATCAGATAAGGCAATCTTTGGAATGTCTGATGTCTAATTGGTTCAGCGAGTCTCTTCTCCAATTTACATGACCTGCATCAAGCCTAGCCCCCCGAACACGGCGTCAATTGCCGAGCCCCGTCGGTCCAAGGCCTCCGCGCACCGGAAATCATGACCTTTCTCCGCCCTTGAAAAACATCGAATTAAATAAGTGCCAAGTTGCGTATCAGATCCACTGCGGTCTTTATCTGCTGGTTGATCAGATGATCTGTTTCTAGATAGAAAAAGGCGCGCCCTTGCTCTTAAGTCTACGCCCTGGCTGAACAAGTTCTATCGTGTGCGGGGCAAGCACATTCACTACCGATTTGACGGACCGACAAGGGTTTGATTGACCAGTTGCGTGATGCTTAAAGAACCTTGATATCTGACGTACATCATTGCTTGGTTTCGTATCGATATAACTCTCGCTTCACTGTCGCTATAGGTGGGAAAATGGCCATCCTCCCAATTGCAGCGGCTGTGCTCGCTGTCGTCCTCTTCATCAAACACATCTTCCTCGATCCCCTCATCCTCAGCCCTCTCCGCCACGTTCCCGGCCCCAAGTCCTTCGCCGCGACAAAATGGCGTCTCGCCTACGAAGATTGGAAGGGAACGCGAACCCGCACCATTTTTAAACTGCACCAACAATACGGACCAGTCGTGCGTATCGGTCCTCATGAGGTCTCTTTCAACAGCCTCTCAGCACTGCGAACCATCTACGGACCCGGAAGCCGATATGGCCGAACCACTTTCTATCGCATGTTTGATGTCTATGGCGAGCAGAATCTATTCACGTTCCACTCACCCAAGGAGCATGGTGATAGGAAGAAGCTGCTGTCGCATGCTTATTCCAAATCTGTTGTTCTCAAGCCGCCGACCGCGAAGATGGTTGAGAGGAGGGTTCGTCAGTACCTGGATCTGATTGAAGCCGAGCCTGAGAATGTCAGTGAGATTTTCAGCACTCTGCACTATTATTCTCTGGACAACATAACCGCTTTTGTTTACGGAAAGTATGGCCAGACTGCGGCAATTCGAGGCTCTAAGATTCATCGGGAACTCATCGCGGATATTCTGCACCCCTCTCGTCGAAAGCTTTCTTGGTCTATCGTGCACCTGAAGACTTTGACTCAATGGCTGTACCGCCAGTCAGGATTGATGGGACAACTCGTTAAGCCGGTTCTTCCGATGCAGCAGCCGACTACCTACACCGGTATCCGAGGATACGCTCTGCGGGCTTTTGAGGCTTTCCGAGCTGACGTAGAGAAGATCACTCATTCAGAGGGTAAGTGGTATCTGTGCGTTCTGTATCATCATAACTGACAAGAATGATAGATGAACATGTTTCGATTGTGGAAAATCTCTGGCAACATCATGAATCTCAGAAGCCAGGTGGACTCCGCGATTTGCAAATGGCATCCGAATGTGCTGACCACTTCCTCGCTGGCATTGACACCACTAGCGACACCCTCATGTTCCTCATCTGGGCACTCTCACTTCCAGGCAACGAGAAATACCAGGAGAAGCTGCGAGAAGAAGCCATGGCCATCTCAGGCGATGGAATAAACCAATGGGGTAATCCAAGAGCCGAGGCAAGTGATCGGTGCACATACATCAACGCCGTCATCAAGGAGACTCTGCGACTCTATGCTCCTTTGCCCAGCACTGAACCTCGTTCGATTGACATTGATTCGGTTATTGATGGGTATACCATCCCTGGTAATACTGTCGTCGGCATGTCACCTTGGATCATGCATCGCAACGAGTCGGTATTCAAGGATCCCTTGGTCTTTAATCCTGATCGATGGCTTGGATCTGATGCGGCGGAGCTGAACCGATGGTTCTGGGGATTCTCAAGCGGAGGGCGAATGTGTGTTGGCATGCAGTAAGTTGCTTCTCTTCATTCGGATAAGGTAAATCTCAGTCGCTGACACGAGATAGTCTTGCTATGGCTGAGATGACAACACTTACAGCTACCATGTACCGACAGTTCAGAACGACAATTGCTCCAGGGTTTGAGGATACCACACCCGCTATTACAGCTCGCGTCGAGACTTTCTACGATGATCGATTCCCCAAGGTTCAGGTTAGTCTTCTCCTCCTTGTTACTGAAATGACGCGTGACTGACTAGCAACAGGAATCAAAATGCCTGATCAAGTTTACGAAACTGAAGGAGTGAGAAGACATTCTTCCAAGGGAGTTTGGAGAGTTTTGCTAATATCTGTTTGATGTCCGTTTCTGTTTTCTTTAGCTGCATACAGCCATGATCAAAGTACGCCAGTAAAAACTACATTAAAGTATGATATCACGAACCTTTCTTTCTTTCATGTTTTTAAATCGTGAATATACATGAACCTCTATTAAGTATCTAATAATAGACAACTGCATACAAGACTTGAAGCAAATCTCAAAACTGGTCGATAAGATGACAGGCGGCTGAACCGAGAACCCTGAATCTCATTTCCACAACCCCACTAATCTCCAGAATACAGGGGCGATTGTTGGTCCTAGCGACGCCACATTCAATAGTTCAGCAGTACCAAGACCAAGCTACACTGCTTTCACGATCCAGAAAAGGGGAAATACCATCCATGGTAGGCGAAAACGAATCGAAACTGTCAGATGGAAACGGCGCAATGCTAGGTCGATTTTGAATTTCAAGAAATTGGCTTAATTGCATGTTTCCCCATTGTCAGGGGTATCTTGACGCCTCGTTCTCTCTTTTCGCAATATCCATACTGTCATTACCGTTATCATGAAATTTACATCTTCTGTTCTCCAGCTTTTGGCGCTGTGCCAAATCGCGTCTGCATCGCCATGCAAGCCTTCTTCGTCAACTGTTACTTCGGCGGCGCCAGCGAGCACCACTGAGGCTAGCCAGACAGAGCCGTCTACGGCCTGGATCCACGAAACTACAGCCACTACCGAGTTGGAGACATTGACCGACTCGTCTACCATCGCCACTTCAGTAGCAACCTCCAGCGCCGAGGTTGAGCCCACGACAACCACCACTGCCGCATCAGGACCTACCAATCTGATCAGCAACCCCGGCTTCGAAGACTCAACTGTCGAACCTTGGACCATATACAACAACGTCGGAGCCTTGAGTATAGCCAGCGGTTCAGGCCTCCCCCCATCACCCCAAGCAGGACAATTCAGCGCCTCTGGAGAAAACCTCAGCAACATGGGCATCAGACAGAATCTTGATTCATCCTTGATTGTCGTCGATAAAGAGTATCGCTTTTCTGTCTACACCAAAGTTACAGCCTCCAACTTTTGCATCTCGCAAACAATTGCATGTGGTGCAGGAACAGGTTTCGTAAACTCGGCGAATTGGGGTACAGTGCAGGCGAATGGCTGGCAACTGACGACGGTTACTTGTTCGTGGAATGAGGCTCAGTTAGATGCTGGACCTAGTGTTCAGGTCACAGGAGTCTGCAACGGTCTGACGTTTCTGGCTGATGATGCTTCTTTGGTGGCAACTGAGGCATCGGATTAGTTAAACTGTGACTGAGGGGAAATGTTATGGTTTCGGTCATATATACGTTGAAACAAAGACCTTATCAATAATATATGCCCTTCAGCAGGCCGTCGAACAGTTTTCTTCTCTATTTTTTCATCACGGTTGAGACCCATCTTGGCTCTTCGCTTGCATGCCCCCACCAAAGCCAGGGGTGCATGTTGGTCCAGGTTCAAGTCAGCAACGCCACTTTCAATAGTTTTACAATAGACGATGAGCAGCTACCAACAGTGCAAAAAAGGAAAAAGTCTGGTGCGCGGAGCTGAAACTGCCACAATGGAATGATTCGTTATTCAAGCTAATTTAGCTTGGGCTCTTATGCTTAATTGCGCCTGGTACCCGGTCATTCTCCCCTGGCGACCCTTCGTCCTCTTTTTTTCTCTGCTAACATCGCAGTCCCTCCAGGACTTCAAAATCGTGGTTATGAGACTCACGTACCCATTCGTTCAACTCTTGGCGCTGTACGAGCTGACTTCAGCCTCGCCATGCAAGCCTTCTTCTCGAACATCCAATTATATTACACCCACCAGCACTTCCAGCTTTGGTAATGCTGAGGCGGCCAGTACAGATATATATTCGACAGCATCGTTGACGACAGAGTCTGCCACCTTTACGGACCTATCTTCCGGTGTCCTTTCTGCCGAGACTGAGTCTGCCACATCGACCGCTGTCCTTTCATCAGCTTCGGTTGCAGAGACAGAATCATCGACCATAGCCTCCTCTGAGACAACAACCATTGCCGAAAGCACCACGACATATGAGTCTTTAGTCTCTGCAACCTCAGCTGCAACCTCGGCTGCAGCTTCAGTTGAGACATCAACTGGCGAGGCACCCACCACGACAACATCTGTTAAGCAACAGCCTACCAACTTAATTCGCAACCCCGGTTTTGAAGACCCTACCTTCGCGCCCTGGGAAGCAGAAAAGATCGGAACTCGCGGATGGCTATCCATCCGCAGCGACACGTCTCGTCCAGGATCACTCCAGTGCGGCGTTTTCGATTCTTCAGTTCCGCCTACAGGAGGGCTCAGACGCAGACTTATCCAGCCGTGGACCTGGACCGTCAAACAGGATATTGACCCTTCCAAGATCATCGTCGGAAAGGAGTATCGCTTCTCAATTTTTCAAAAGACCACGGCATCCGGCGGTTGCACTGTCCAGCGGCTTGGATGTGGAGGGGGATCAACCTCGGCCGGTTCGGGGGACTTTGGAGGTCCCCTCAATACGTGGGCGTTGGGGGCAATTAGCTGCACATGGAATCAAGGTCAGCTTGATGCTGGACCCTATGTTGTATTGAATAATATCTGCCACTCCATAACTTTCTCTCTTGACGATGCTGTCTTGATAGAAAGAGAGGCGTCGCCGTATTGATTTACGCTTATAAAACTCTTATATATCTTATTCAACACAACAGCATAGCTTCGATGGAGATTTCTTATCACTTGACTGTAAGGTGTATCCAGACAATCTCACAATCACCTACCCCATGACAACTTGCAGTAAGTGGAAAGTCGCATACCTACCTATAAGCATGGACTATGGTGATCGCCAAACCAAATAAAGTCAAGATGTTGAAATATCACTTGCTAAAGAACAAAATATTTGAGCACAACAACATGTCAATAGTTGACAACAACCCTCGATTAACTAGGCATCTATCTAGCCGCAACGGGAAACCAAGGCTTGTTGCTGGAAAAGGTGGAAACCGTTGTGATTAGAATACACAGATGGTTTTCAGTCTCGCACTGGGCGTAATGACAGGGACCGAGCTGGCCACAGACCTGATGCACTTCCCCATCGTGCTACCACGTTCATGACCGATATCTGCATCTTCGTAAAATCTCCAGGTCCGATAGAGCTTATATTCGACTTTGCCACTAGCCCAATGTTGCTTATGATGGGATTACTACCCCCATTCGAATTTGCCGAGGCTGAAGAATGGCCATGGTCTGGTTGGCGCCCGTAAAGGCAACGATTTTAATCGCAAACGAGTTTAGGAAATTCACAGCAAAAAAAAAGAAGGACTAAGGTAAGTACACCAAGCAAAAAAAAAAGACTGGATATCTGCGGAAAGCACTTCCTTGTACCCGGTGAAGTACCACCAACATGAATTGCTTTATTCTTTTCTTGTAATTGTCCTGAACAATTAATGCGCTATTTAGCGGGTGATCTTTTTTTGGGCTAGATTTCCACTGGGTGCTAGGCAGCCAGGGCATTAGCTCAGTGCTTATTTCTGCGGTCTGTGGCCTGAAATTCACTGAACTGTTAGGGGCCGATGCCCCGTAAGCAAATTTGTATTTGTTTAGGCCTTTGCCGCAAAACACTGACAGTATGAGTGCCAATGGAGGCGTAAGAGATGAAGGCGTGTGAGCTGTATTAGAATCAAAAGTGAAGCGGTAGGTCTTGTGATATGCAAAATATACTTGGTGATTCGTTTAATTGATCTTGTATGGCTTAATGGTAGGAGGCTTTCGCATTCATCACAGCGTGAGCCCCAGGAATCCAGTTGATCATGTTTGAGGGCCGATCCGGAGGTACAAAGGGACGGGAACGCCGATTAACGAATCCAAAGCCTTGTAGCGCAATGATACGGATGCTAGGTTGGTATGACACCGCGCTGTGCCGAGTAGATACCTGTATGGTTGATGATTATGGTACCAAGCCTCTCATCTCCATTGACCCTTATAATGCTCTTGAGAACAACAGTTAATTCTACTCAAGATGGTACGGTACTGGCGAATGTTACACTAAGAGTAAAGCGGTAAGTCAATTAAAAGGCTATGCCGCTCACTTTTTTGCGCATGAATAGTCCAAGGTGAGCTCATGGAAGATGTTTTAGCATGTATCAGTTGACAAGTCGTTGCGACTTGTGAGCATGGCGCACTCAAAGTCAGCACAAATGTACAACTTAGTGAACTGACTTGAGCTTCCGCCAAACTGAAATAAGTTCTAGTCGTTGGTTCTCTTTATCAACTCTTAGGATTTGCTATTTGGCGAAACGCCAGAGTTGAACTCATATCCTATGCCTCTGGGGATGGAAACAGTGACTGTAACCTTCTAGCTGGTACTATATCGGTGACCCCAAATGGTATGCCGTTTCAAACAAAGCTTCCAAATTCCG
Organism: Fusarium pseudonygamai; assembly: GCA_013186785.1. NCBI lineage: Eukaryota > Fungi > Ascomycota > Sordariomycetes > Hypocreales > Nectriaceae > Fusarium > Fusarium pseudonygamai. Next base: position 32,042 of record JAAQRH010000179.1, read on the forward strand.
AATCTCTCTGTAATTCCTCAATCTTTTCATGACCTGTCAACCAGATGCTAACGAGATAGCAACACGGTTTCTCGAGCTCACTGCGGCGAAGCTGAAGATAGGAGCGTCGCGAGGCGTGCTGAGCATGGCGCTACAATAATGCACCCTGCTGGCCCTTACAATCCTGGGGGATCTCTGCGAGAGACACGAGGACCCAGCTTTGAATTGATTTGCTGTCAATCGGGGAACCAGATTTCCGGCCTCATCTATTACCAGAACATGAGAATAGACTAACAGTGTACTGTCGCACTCACAACGCAAAGGCTCCCGAAGCCATTAACATTAATCGCGGCTCTTCACATAATTACTATTATGACGCAAGCTTTTTAGTTAAGATACTTTGGCGCTCGCGTGATGCTGCTAGGGAGATGACTTGAGATTGCCGCAGTTGATATATACCTCGTT